>VDFB02007268.1:0-274480 GCA_007258455.2 Sequoia sempervirens | reverse complement strand
CTCCTTGTATCTAGCTTACACCGTGCCGTTATCGGTTAATTGGGTGCCCTCGTGGAGCTTCTACGGATGTTGGGTGGAACTCCAGGCACTCATTCATATCATGTTCAGTGGGGAGACAGTTGGCTGTAAGGCTACTCAGCTTACAGTCATGTCAGCACTTTTTGATGAAGCAACGAGGAGCAGAAGGGAACTTCAGTCTCAGATCACAGCTGGTGAGGACATGCTGCATCGACATAGCATCCTTCGTCAGAGTCTCATCGCTCCGGACAGTGACACAGTCAACAATCTCATTGAGGGGTTGATTGCTTGAGATCACACATAGTGAACTTCAGTTCCCACTTCTCAGAATAGACTTCACACACACGAGTTAAACTGGATGTTACCCTTTTCAGTTAACTCGGGGTTGTCATCACATGCATACCTGTTCTGAGAATCGCCTTGTTCACTTGGAGTTGTATTTAGGGTTTTCGTTAACTGATGATAGTCTTCCAGTTAACTTGTTTTAATAAGGACGTGCATGCTCGCACAATTGTCCATTTTTAGATTAGAGGTTTCAGTTAAACTGAGGGTAGTTGCCCAGTTAACTGTATAGTTTGCTTAATTAGGGTTGGGCGCATTGCTTGCATGCATTGCAGGAACTATAGATAACACAAGGTGATTTTAGGGTTCCCTACACCTTGATGTATATAAATAAGAGCTTACGCTCATTTGTAAATAACTTTTGCTTGAGAGAGGAATATATGCTGCGCCTACCTTGCCCTCAATATTGCTCTTTTTCGTATTTGTTCATGTGTCTTCACTATTGCAATTGATTGTTATGCCACATAGGGTTCCAAAAGATTGTGATGTTGAATTCTTCCATAGTTTAGATAAATCTGTTTAAGCATCTTTATCATTGAAGTCAATTGCTATGCCACATAGGGTTCCAAGAGATTGAGGTGATAAGGCTGTTTTGTGTTTATTTATCATTGTGATCGATCGTTATGCCACACAGGGTTTCGAGAAGTTGCAGCGATAAATCTGTTTTGTGAATCTTTATCGATATAATCAAAGGTTATGCCACATAGGGTTTCGTGAGATTATAAAGATAAAGGCTGTTTCGTGAAGACTTTGCTGTTTCGGTCGAGTGTTATGCCACACAGGGTTCCATAAGATCGTCTTAGTGAATTCTTAAATCTGTTGTGCCCAATAAGTTGGTTTAGATTGAGATGATAGTTGTGCCACCTTGCCCTCAAGTAGAGAGTCTAAACCCACTTATCGTCAGATAGTCAAACCTTGCTCCGTTTCCTCTTGCTCTGTTTTCCTGAGGAGATTGGATAGATATAAGTTGTAGTTTAGTTGATTTGCAAAACCAGAGAAAACTCAGCTGCAACGTAAAAGTTCTTTCAAGAAAGTCTTGTGCCTCTAGCAGCTGAAACAAAAAGACAGGAAGTAGTTTTAGCTTATTTTTCTTTACAAAGCATATTTGTCAAAGAACATCGAGGGAGCTTCCCCTCAATAATTCGAAGAGCACTCATTGCGTAGTGTGCATAGGCTGTTCATAACAACTTGTACTCCAGAGGTGTTAGTTGTTACGCCAACACATGCGAAGAAAGTACCTAAGATGAGAAATAGAAGAAATAAGACAGAAGATAGAAAGTTTTGTTTGTTCTGCTTCTGAAAAATTCGCCAATCTCTGTTTTGAAATTTGATGAAACCTGCATGCAAAGTGAAAATAAAGTCTTGGATCTTCTTCCTTTGATCAATCTGAGTCCGTTGCTATGAAGAACGCTGATTTCTGACACCTGTAGCACCTTTAGCTTGCTGGTCGCTCAAGAAGAATGTATACTTCAGAGCTCGAGATGAAGAAATAATGGACGCCAATGCCTGAATAAATAGACTTTCATCAATGAAAATCGCACAAAGCACTAAAACCTTGAAAAGTGCGCTTGACTTATGATTGGACCTTATCTTAGTTAACTGAAACTAAAATAAGCTAAATAAAGCGTCGTGCTTTAGGGTTTTCCCTTTTCAGTCTTCAGTTGACAACACCATGCGATTTTGACTTCAGTTGACAATTCTTATGTTGAATTCGCCATCCTTCACATGCTTTAAATTCACCATTTAGAATTAAAGCGTCCCTTTTAAGACTTCAGTTGACATTCAAGAAGTGAATTCGCCAACTTCACACTCATGCTTCAATTCTAAAAATGGCGTCCCTTTTGGAACTTCAGTTGACAATGAATGCATTCGGCATCTTGACTATTCTTGTTTTAATTATGGCGTCCCTTTCAAGACTGAAATTAAAACTCCAGTTGACAAAAATGAGGCGCCTACTTCACAAAGTCTTCACAACTTCAACTAAATTCGCCATGCATGTGAACCTAAGTTGATTTTCAAGTATAAACTTCAGTTAACTCAACATGCAAACTAGTTAACTCAACATGCGAACTGAAAGATCACTCAACATGCCAATATATGAACTGGAGATAACAACCCAGAAATCGTTCAGTCTAACTGCAGTTAGAACTCAAGTTAGGGCGCACTGGTCAACTTCTTTTGAAAATTCAACTTTGACCTCTTAAGGCAAATTCCAGACTAAACCAATTTTCATGAAAATTCAGACTTAAACCTCTTTCGAGACCTCTGTTCATCCTCTGACACTGGCTGACTGACTCCACCGATTGGCTGGCTGACAGGTGCATCGCAGAGCTGAACAAAAACTGATCAAAAGGTACCTTGAGATTGAACATCATAAAACTAACATCTGAAGGCTCAAAAATCCAAGCGCCTTTTCCAAAAGCTGCGCTTTTTCTCAGACTTAGTCAAATTTTGACATCTCGATCTCGTACGAAGGGAACAATAAATCCTTCATAACTTCTGTTTTACCAATTTTCAGGACTGGATCATAGGTTCACTGCAGAGCTGACCTCATTCTGGATGACAGCTGCAAAGGCACATTTCTCCAGAAAACATCATTTGAGGAGTGAAAAACAAGGGCGCCTTTTTCAAAAGTTGCTCTTTTCCCTCCAGACTTGGCCATTTCTGGAACTGACGAAAATATCATAAAACCTCTGACTGCAAGCTACTGAATCATCTTCTTCGTTGACGGAGACAGGCAACGGAAAGCTGAACGTAACACGGACACATTGAACATGTGAGATCATTAGAAAGAAGGCATTAAAGGCTTGAAAAGCTCAGGCGCCTTTATGAAAATGTGCTCTTTTGCTCATTTCCTTGATATTCTGACTAAGATTTGACCCTACGTTTGACCTCTGGTTCAAGCACTTCTGCAACTCAGATTCACCCACTGATGAATGCGTCGCGAAGCTCGAACAAATGTGAGATAAACATCCTGGGTGGCATTTAGCCAAAAAACTTTATTTGACACCTCAAAAAGATGGGCGCCTTTTTCAAAAGCTGCTCTTTTTTCTAGTGTTAGCCAATTCTCGCTTTCCTCTCGTTTTGTGCCATTTCTTCCATAACTTGCGCGAAATAGTTCCGTTTGACAAGCCTAAAAGCTCGTTGCGAAGCTGACGTGATGCCGGACAAATGTCTGTTGGAGGTGACAAACCCTAAAAACAGGAACTGAGCCCCTAAAAGATAGGGCGCCCTTTTGAAAATGTGCTCCCTTCTCCAGAGAGAAAATTTTGATGATTTTCGTTCAAATTTTCATTTTCCTTAAATCTCTTCAGTAACAGACTGACATGATACTGACACCAACTCCATATTTAAAAAGCCCAAAAATGACCTTTTGACATCACTCTAACAAGGTTAAGACTCAATTAAGCCAAAATGCCTTAGTGAAGCAAAAAGTTTGGTTTTGGGTACAACAAACACAGAATAAAGTTACCAACGACGACTCTATCCTCTCTTGAACAAAATCTCCTGCATGCTAAGATTGCTAGAAAGATCATGCATTCAACTCTGTAATGACCCGATCCTTCGGTAAAATAAAAATTTCCTTAATTTACATCCTACAAGTAAGTAAACATGTTAACATGACATTGTAATAAAATTTTTTCTTTTCTTTATTGATAAAACATGAACTAGTTGCCATATCAATTTACAATAAAGATTCCATTTCAATATAATAACTTCACAAGTACATGAAACAAGAATATATACCTCACTAACATAGCTCCAATGAGCTTTAAAACAAATAGTAGTAAGAAGGTCTAGAATTCTTTTCCTTTCAAATCTTGGTACATCGGCCTCCTGCTGTAGAGGAGAAACATCACTCGGGCGCTTTTCCGCCAACCACAGACTTATAATGGGGTCCCCTGCACATCCATTATTCAATAGATGGCTCTCCCTTTGTCAAAGAGATTGGTAGGGTATCCTTTAACGATTACCAACTGAGCATAGTGCTGTGTCCTACACAAGTAGAACCTTGCTATTTCACAATCTCGAACTAGTACAAGGATCACAATGAACTGACACTGTAAACATCGCCCGATCTAAGAGGATGTAGGTACATTACACTACTTTGATCAAAGAGTTTTAGTTCAGTAAACGACTGAGAGAGTCTTCTATCATATACACTACTCAGGGCTGATTTGACTTAAGACTATCTTACACTACGCGTAGGTTATGTCCATTGGGTAATTAGTCACCCTAGACTTCCTACATCATTCTAACTGCTAGAAATGAAACAGCACAACAAGTAATTCACCTATTACACCTATATTGGAAATCTTTATCCTAGGAGTAACCCGAGCTTACCTTAGTTAACCTAATAACTTAAGCCGATAGAATTTACTTGACTCCTGTCCTCATTTCGGTTCTAGTATATAGTTACTATTGCAGCAATACTCTCCTTATATGGAGATCATACAATTAATGCAGATTACAACTAGAATGCAACATTTCATTTCCTCTGTATCGACATAAAACATAAAACATCCCATGCTCAACATAGCTAGTATAATTAAATACTTATGTTATACTTTATATAATGTTGCTGAATTCCTCTGTCAAGTTCTTTCTCCTGTCATGGAGTACTTAAAAACACCTTATAAAAGCGGCTCTAATGCTTCAATTCTCTTTTCTGAAAGCAATCAGGCTTTTAGCAAATAATATCTATGCCAATAGTGTTCTCTTCTTATGGAGATCATACAAAATATGCAGTTTCATACTAACATGCATTTTAAATCCCCCCTTATCTCTTTTTCATAAATTTTCCCCTTTATGTTAAACAAATAAACCAATTGTAATGTCCCAAAAAATTTGACAAAATGACTAAATTATTTAATATTCCCTAACTCTTAAATTATTTTCAAAAGTGGGATATTAAATAATTGATAAATCAAGTTATTAAGTGACTTAGTAAAATATTTAAAATATGACCTTGTAAAAGTCACTTATATTTTGAAGGGTGAAAAAATTATAAAGTGTCTTATGAAATATTTGAAAATGCTACTTTACCAAAAGTCACTTTTATTGGGGGTGAAAATATAAAATGAAATGTGACTTTATGTTATATGGTGGAATTAAATTGAAAAGAATTCGAACTTTCATCGGGCCTCTTAAGGGAAATACAAAAGAAAAGAGGAGAGGATGAATTCGTACTTTTTGCTGAATGAACATTCCTATTGCTACGTGCTCCCTGAGCTAGGGTTTGAGAACCTGCAACTTCAGTTTCGGGTGTGAAACACCACTCCTAGCTGAAGAAACACGATTTTTTGAAAGAAGAAGGATTCTTAAATGCAAGGTCGATTTGGAGGCGAATGGAAATGAGACGCCTTAGGTATAATCCATGTTTCATAAAAAAAAAGACATTCTGATGCTTGACGACTTCCAGAAACCTGATTTTAGGGCTTCCTCGCGCTGAATGATGGCGCGTTCGTGTTGAATCCTTGGGCGCATCTTGTTCAAGCAGAAACACTCGGTTTCAGTCACATTTTGGAGAAAGATGGAATGGTAAATGGTGGACGCGACTTCCTGCTCAGAAACGTCACCTGTAGCTGCACATTACTGGGTCGTGGTTACTTCTAAGGGCCTTTTTGAGGATGTGAGAAGACTTCTGGTAGGGCGCCCTTCACACATGGTGTACCGAGTATTTTGTCAAGGAAAGGTTTGTGCGTTTGTAAACCATCTCAACACTTCCAGGCTGTGAACACGATGTACTCCAGGTCTGGTTAAATCTTTCCCAAATTATTGATATATTATGTGGTATTGAAGACATCTGGTGAATGTTGGTGAAACTGAAGAGTCTTGCTGAGTCTGGGTGGTTTACCTTGTGTTAGTCGAATGAGTTGTATGCATTTTAAATCTCAGAATAGGAACCACAGTCCAGTGAAGCCAAACTGATATAAATTGTCACTGTGGTAGTGTTTATTTTCCTTGCTGTAAATCATTTTGTATTGGGGTATTCCAGAAACAACTTTACATCACTGCAGCTACATATGAATAATATTTCTGAATGTGTAAAAGGGGCTGATATGAAGTTCTGAGCCACATTGTAGTGTAAAATCCATTACTGGTAAAATCAGAAACTTATCATTTGGTCCTTGCTGCTCATATAGTCTTGAGTTGTTTTTCTTTGAGTCTTTTCAAGCTTCAAATTGATAGTGTATTCTGGAACAGAAAATGAGTGTCCTTGAATGTTTCCGTTGCAAGTTCAAATTACATTCATAAACTATAAACTATTGAAACAAACAGAGATCAGTATCATTTCACAGCATATCTAAACAGAAATAAAAGAGGAAATCCATAAACCACGGGCCTGAATCGTTGCAGTAGTATCAGAATACTTTGACAGCACCTATTGAAAACAAGCAAACGAGCTCCCTTCAAATCAAACAATTGAACTCCAAAATACGCTGTTTCAAGGAAAGTGACATACAGAAAATTATAACAGTCATAGCAACTTTCTGGACAGATATTTGAAGTAAATTTGGAGACCCGAAATAAAAAAAAATAAAAATTGTATCAGAAATAGCAAGGTTGCTTACACCAATCCCTTAATTTCTTTTCCACTACTTCCCTTTAATGCAAGATAAGTTAAGCTAATCCCTTAAGCTCCTTAAACACTTGATCCCCTTTTTACAACCCCTTTATCCTTAATTCCTTCATTTCATCTACCATTAAAATTCATTGAATTCCCTTATGCATTCACCCTTAATTGAAATGATTTCCCTTATACATTTTCCCTTTAAATACAATGAATTCCCTCATTCATTTGCCCTTAAATGCAAAGAAAGTTTATCAAGACATTTCTAATTCTCCATGAGTTAATGTAAATCATCAACACAAGAATATGAGAATGCAGCATTTCAAACAAGAAGTGTATTAAATTAGATATCATGCCTGTTATAATGAGCTCTTTTCCCAGCACTACTCCGTCATCAACTTCCAGAATTCCCAAATTGGAGATGGCTGCTTTGCAAATAACTCTCTTTCAATGTAGATGACTCCTTCAAATCACTCTTCTTAATTAACACTTCTCTATTAGAAGTTGTTAATTTACTATTCTAAAAGGGATTTAGCACAGTCAATTATCTGCAGCTGATGAAGTTTCTAATTCTCACTCTCAGCAAAATGATGAATCGCAGCAATAGAAAACAACACAGCGGCTTGGAAATTGGGCAAGAAAGCTCTCAAATTCGCAAAGGACAAATTGCACAAGCATATTTTTCAATGAATGGCTGGGCAAGTATTTATAGGCCCGTAATTGCAACTATTTCCTTCATTTTGGGCATGTAGAATGACAACAAGGCGCATATACCTAGTCAAATGTCACTTGGCAAGCAACTAAACCCTATGTCACCTCAAAAAGGAGTGAATCGACCTTCATGGAGCCAACAATAGTAGAAAAATTCAACTTTAATCTCAAAAATCGCCACCTACAGGAAAAATGTCTTTGTCTGGCGCATACAAATAAATGATTCATTTTGCTGCAATTTTGTCAATTCTCAGCTTGTTACAACACAAAAACATTGGTTGGCATTCCCTATTATCCAGTTCTGAAAGTTTCCTCCATTTTTTCTGCGTTGAAGCTTTCTTCATTTTCACGTGAAAACTCTCAGCTGTGTTTTGTTCATTTTTCAAATGTTTACACAAAATATTTGATTCATAAAAAGGTTCGATACTTTATGAAGTTTCATATTTTGCTCAAGACTAGCGACTATCCTCTTTAAATAATCCACTTAATAAACTTTGCTCATGTTAAAAGATTTAAATCTTTTAACTTTATTACTTTTGAGTTCCATATTTATTCATTTAAATATTTACAAATATTTCCACTTTGGAGTTTATAAATATTCACTTTTAAATATTTATATATATTTATACTTTGGAGTTTATAAATATTTACACTATATATTTACTCCAAGTAAAATTTTAATCTTTTAATTCACTTTAAAGATTTATAATATTAAAATATAATTCCATTAGGAAACAATTACATATTTTATTATATAAATATTATTATAGTTCTTTTAAATACATTAAATATATAAATATTTAAATACTCGAGTATTTAATATTTATATATATTTTAATATAACTATAATAATATCATATATAATCTTTAATATATAATTACATATAAATAAATCTATATTTTTAACAAATATAAATATATCGTGAGCCAGTCAACATTTACCCGATATATAAATATATAAATCATATATATGTAGTCATTAGGCAATAATAGTATAATATTATTTATAGTTACAGACAATAGGTAGCGTGTGTATGTGTATAACCGTATATACCTCCTTGTATACGTATGTATATGTATACCATGTTGACACATACGTATGGACATATCCATTTGCCGATCATACGTTTGTATTAATATGCTTATACATATGGATACGTGTTCATAATGTATACATGAGTATACATACCTATTCAACCTATACACATATAACCTTTCACGTTTCCACACAATGATCATAGTACAGTAAGTCAGACAAATAAACAATCATCACTCACAAAGCACAAAGAAGTAAACCAGACTCCTAGAGCCTATGGATGACTTATCAAGACCAACTTATCTGACTTAGTTGAATTAGTCTAAGGAACGTGTGTGTGTATGCTCAAATGGTTCTTGTTACTGTTTACCTGACCAAGCTCCTCTCCCGAGTGATATTTCTCCTCTGCTTGGAGGAATGGTCCTCATACCTGCATCCACCGTCATAAATTCACGACAATCAAATGCTCACAACAATAGCAATATATATGATTCATTAACCTCCTTATGCAATATTTTACCATGAATAGCATCAACTGAGATAACATTCATATTGAAAACAAGGTACAAGCATCATTAATTCATCTCCAGAATTCACACTATATTCACATTTACCCTATCTATTAATGGTAAATAGTAACTTCACAATTTGGGATGTAACAAACTCCAAGGTTCCTTCATGCAGTGGATAGTCTCAGTTGGCTCGATGTGATTTGTTGGTATTTCAAGGGGACTTACAAAATTGTTCAACAGTGGAGAAAGGAATTTGAATGCTCGAAAGGTTTGTCTTTAAAGCTCTTGTTTCCTAAACTAACCAGAAAGTACTGAATTTAAATGAGTGCAGGGTTTAGGAAGTCTAAATTCTATCCTAAATGCGGGATATGGAGCTCAACTTCGGCAAACTTCAACCCGACTTCGCTTTGCCTTACGTTGGACAGCTTCTGCGGAGTTGGTGCAATCTTCAAGGGAGGTGACTAAAGATATTCAAACCACCACTTGACATGAAGATACCATCACAATGATGCATACCATCATTCAAACTGTGATTGAAGTTAGGTCCACAATGTTTCCAGTTGACCACACAAGGCGAACACACCATTAGTGAGCCCGCTAGTGGTATGGATAAGCGAAGCTTGCTTAGATCAAACATCACATTCCATTATTACTATCTACTTGCATGAAAATGAAAATTGCTCTACTTTAAGCTACTACTGGAATCAGAAGGACGAAGAAACCTTGCTAGCTACTCACAACAAAAGACGAGATCATCATCAATGAAAACCCTTCTTATTATGAGAGTGTTCGCAACAATTTATTACAAAGCTTTCAAAGGAAAAACTTTCCTTCTCCAAACTACACTATCAATCTATACTAAGCTATCTCTAAGTTGTCTCTCTATCTTCTTATCTCTGAGCTAATCTAATGAGGTACAAATGAGGGGGGGATGCCCCTTTTATAGCTGGCCAAGTCCAATGGACGACTCATATTACAATCAGATGGATGGCCCAGATCGAGCCACATAAGCCCTAACCCTAAAAACTGCCACCAAGAAGAGTGGAGTAATAAATGAGCAATTAATGTCTGCCACCCTTTTAGAAGATTCTTGTCCATAGGCGCGTTCGCATTGTTCTTGTTCCTCTTCTTGACTGCAAACTGGATGAGTCTGATCATCATGGCTTCTGTTTCTTGGACTGATATGGCAGGTATGTTCAGCAGTTTTGATGATGATCTTCCTCCTTGTTGTCATGGTACCTTTGGTTATGCGGAGTATGCTGGAGAACATCTTCTGGGTCATTGCCAGAGGACTTCAGACTTAAGAAGAATTCTTTTATTCTGTCCTTCAATCTGTCATGATGTCAGTCTCCAACACCTGGGCCTTCATCTTTTCCTTCATTCTGAACTTGAAATATTTTCTTGTCTTGGATTCAATCATTCCTGCTTGCCATTCACCTGATTGCATTGAGTGCATATTGGGTCTTTGAGGAGAAATTCCAACACTTAGCCATTTCTGATAACATCTCCCTTCATGGTTTGGACGCAAGTGAGACATCATGGAGGGGCTTGAAACACGTAACTTTATTTCATCCTACAATTGCAATATTGTCCCAAAGTATTCGCTCCATCACTTCAAGTCCTCCCACCTTGGTCCCGGCGTTCATCCTGCAAACAAAAGAAGATCATCAAAACGTTTTATAATATAAATCCACTTTACTCACCTGATATCCATGTTTTGATCTCCAATGTCGGATTGATCTCTGGATCTGATAGAGTTCATCACTTTTCTCTAGCAAAATTTGCTTTCTTCATACTCTTTTATCATGGGCGTACTTTGACCATGTATCCTCCTCGATGCTCATTTTTGATGCCTTAGAAACTTTCATCCGTCTTGAGGGCGCGTTTAGAGGGTGTTGTTTTATTCTCCCATCCTCAGCAAATATCACATGTTAACTTATCTTCACCTCAACTTGCTTAGAGCACACATCATGTCTTGAATTCCATATCTCTTCCCTTAGAAAACTCTCTCACCCACGTTGATTCTAGCTCATAATGTCTCATGTAAGCTTGGGCGCATTTTAGACCTTTGTGTCTTCATTTCCTCTGACTTAGCCAATTTTTCAAATTCTTTCTCTATGATGGGCACGTTTAACTCAGACAAGTCTTTCTTAGAATTTTCATCTGTCTTGAGGGCGCACCTTGAAGGGTGTTGTTTGATTTCTCTCTGCCTTAGAAAATTTTCCAACCAACATGATATCCCCTTTTTTCCTTAGCCAAATTTCCAACCCATCTGCCTTAGAAATAATTTATTTCCTCTAGAGAATTTATTAACCAGGCGCCCGAGTAAAATCTCCATCTTAAAGTCTTAGGCAAGGCGTGAAAAGTTTTAAAATCAATCCTTTGTCGAAGATATCTAGTACCCAGAAGAAAATTCCCCTCAGAAAATGCCAAATTCATGTGTCTATAGACGAAGGGGTACTTTTAATTTTTGCAATTTATACCTTAGAAAAAATATTTCATCATCAAAGTTCATCTTCACTCTTCCTCTCTGGGCGTATTATTTTTTTTTTTTCACTTGCTTTGCCTTGGACAATTTTATTCAACTTCATGAAGTTGGCACATTTTGACTCCTTCTCTGCCAGTTCATACATGCCTTAGAAAATTTCATGTCTTCATTCCTAGATGGGCGCATATAGGGGGTCTTGCAGGAACTTTTAATAACTTAGAAACTTTTTACTTAGCCATCACCGACAAGGGTGCATTCAAGGGGTCATGGAGGAATTTCCACACCTTAGCATATTCTCCATCTTGCCTTGTGTGGTGGGCGCATTTCAAGGGGTAAGGAGGAATTAACAACACTTAGAATATTTTTAAAAGCCACCTCCTTCAACAAGTTTGGGCGCATATGAGTGGCCTAGGAGGAATTCAACAACACTTAGAAACTTTTTTTCTCACCCTTGAGCTAACTTCATCTTGGGCGTAGTTGAGGTGTAGTGAAGGAAGTCAATATGACTTAGAAAATTTCTTAGTTCCATCTCCATCAAGGGTGCATCTAGGGGGTCTTGTAGGAACTTTCTAACACTTAATAACTTTTCTTTCATGCCTCTTGGAGTTGGCCGCATTTGGAGTATCAAGGAGGAATTCTTCATGACTTAGAATTTTTTTGAAGCACCTTTACAATATGACTTAGAAACTTTCCTTGATGAGGGCGCATTCAAGGGGTGGAGGAGGAACTTCTACGCCTTAGAAAATTTTCCTCACCTCCTTTCATGACAGGGCACATTTCATATGTTGAGGAGGAAGTTTCAAACACTTAGCAACTTTCCAAGCCAACCATCCAACATGGGCACATTTCAGGGGGTGAGCAGGAACTTGTCGTGACTTAGAATTTTTTTTCCAATCTAGCTTCTAGCATGGGTGCATTTAGGCTAGGCAACAAGAATTTCTCACTTGAAAACTTTTCCATCCTTCAACCAGCTTCACCTTGGGCACATTTCAAGGGTCATGGAGGAACTTTCTCAGACTTAGACATTTTCAGGCTTCCTTCTTGATGATGGCGCATTTGGCGGTTGGAGCAGGAATTTCAAGACTTGAAAACTTTTCTGGCTTGCTCGCCCCTTGTTTACTATATTTAGTAAGCCTCTGGTTTTCATACTTTTGTAGCTTGGATTGATCTGAAATTTACACCATAGGATCCTCATGATCTAATTGACCCGTTCACATTGTCATCTTGTGTCGACCTGCTATTTATAGCCTGTTTTTGGAGGTGATTTACTATTTATAGTAACTGCTTGATTTCAGGACTTCTGCAACTCTGCTCGACGTGAAATTTGCTCCATGGGGTCCTATTGGATTGACTGACCTGTTCACACTAGTGCCTTGTGCTGCCTTGCTATTTATAGCCTGTTTGAGAAATGACTTACTATAAATAGTAAGTGCTCAGATTGCCTTCAAATTTTACTAGTGGAATCCTTGAAAGATACTAATTGCAATGGGATACATCAGTTTTTAGAGATTTTGGCGTTTGACCCCTCATTTTAGGTCTCGAAGCTGGAAACCCTAATCTGACTTGCATGTTGATCAAATGATCTCCATTTGACCCCGTTTTTGTTGCATGTCGCCCTGTTCGTGATGTTGAAGTGTTGGGTAGCTGCCGGAGTGGTCCTGCTAAAAATATTAAGCATCTGAAAAAATGACCAACTCTGCTTGCATGTTACCTTGCTGCGTAGCTCTTGAAAAACCCATGAAGAATATGCTGACATGCATTGAAAAATCCTACATGCAAACCCTAAAAATAGCCTCTGAAGACAACTCTTGAAAAAGATCTTGATCCTGGTTTGCATGTGACATCACTGCGAAGCTCTTGAAAAACCCACAGAGAATATCCAGACATGCGTTGAAGACTCCAACATGCAAACCCTAAAAATAGCCTCTGAAGTGAAGACTGTTGAAAGTTGTCATCTCATTTTGCATGTTATATCATTGCGTAGGTCTCGGAAAACCCAGAAATATTCTCCAGACATGCACCGGAAAACTTCGCATGCAAACCCTAAAAATAGCCTTTGAAGCCTAAATCGTTGAAAGTCAGCATCTCGGTTTGCATGTTATACCATCGCGAAGGTTTTGAAAAAAAACCAGAAAGAATCTCCAGACATGCATTTGAAACTTCACATGCAAACCCTTGAAATAGCCTCTGAAGTTCGGACTTGCTAAAAATAGCAAGTGGTCAGATCTAGCTCAAAATTCGTAGGCAGATAACTTAAAGTGTTCTAAGCACGGTGTAACAGTAAAAATTCCATTAGCCAACTCAATTTGACCTCAAACTGACATGAAGAGTGCAAACCCCAATTCTACAGACTTAGCCAAAAATTTCAATTCAGACGGGTGCATCCCCGGAAAGATAGACAAAACAAGAGAGAGACAACAGGAAAACCTACCAAAATCAAGCCAAAAGACCCAAATGAAGCAAAAATTAGGGGGTTCCCATTTGCAATGGGGTGATGTGTGGAAAGGTCACAACAAGTCCCAAGGCAGATGCTCAAGTAGTCCTAGATGCGTTGGTGGGAAGGCTTGACAAAATGAAACAAGCTCGAAACATGTATAAGCAAAAGGCCGAGCATTATGTAACTATTTTGAGGAGACTTGCAGAATCTTCATGCTACGTACAACCTTTGGCAATGATAAGTGTTGAGGACCTAGTTGTGAAAAAGGTGGAGAAGTTTTCCTCAAAAGGTAAAGTGTTGTATGATTTCATTGATGAAATTGTAGAATATGGTTCACAGGTTATAATTGCTGCAGATGAGAAAGCCACCCGAATAGCCAAGCTCAAAACAGAGCTTGATAAAGAAGAAAGTATTCTTTCCCAAGAGCAAAAAGAAATGGAAAAATGCTTATCATTTTGGTCATAAATGAAGCAAGAAAAGCTCAGTAAGTTGGTGGAAGTTGGGGTAATTCTCGGCCAGTGAACTTTCAAAGATCTTTAAAGAAGCTATCATGAAGCAAGTAGAGAGTGCAAAATTTTCAAAGGCCTCCATGCATGTCATTTGTGATACTCGGCTAACTCTTGATAACCTCAAGATGCATCTTGATAGGTGAAAAAAGATTCACTCATTTGCCAGGAGATCGATCACCAGAATTCACACCATTGTGGATTACACTGTTGGTTCAGATGAGGAATTCGTCCTGAAGACAAGAAAGAGATATGAAGACTTCTGCGCCCAAAGCAAGGAAACATGAAGGCTTCTTTTCTCCAGTGTTGAATATTTTTATGCTTTCCTTGACGCATTTTGTAAATAGTTTTCGACATCTTAAATGTCTTTTGAGCAAATGTAATTGCATGTAAAATCTGAGATGTTTTCCCAAAAAGATGGACAACATTTTTGACCTAGTCAAAGTTAGGTGAGATTTTCCTAATTTAGCCACCTAACTTTCCTAATTTTGCTCATCTAATTTCCTTGATTTGCTCTTCCCTCTCTTTTATAAATAAGAGGGAATTCCTTTGTAATCTTTATCTTTTATCTCTAGCAACGAAGTGCTGCTCATTTTGAAAAAAATGTATGAAACTTTGTGTTTAACTTTGTGAATCTGAATCTGATCAATAAAGAAGAAAGTTGCATACCAGACTTTGTGATGGGTCAATCGTCTTTTGAATTTGATTAAGATTGGTGGTGATTAGTGTGTGAGATCTAAGGGCTTTGAATAAATCTGTGTAGACTTTGTGTTACACTATTCAGATTTGTGTTTATGTTTGGATAACTATTGGTGGATCATCTACAAGACTTTGTGCTTGTAATCGTTCATGCTGTTCGTGGAATTGCTGTATCTAAGAAGACTTTGTGTTTCTAATACGAAAAACGTTACAAGAAGACTTTGTGCTTCTAATATGACAAACGTTACATCTCATAGGATCCATCAGCGAAAAGATACGGAACGACTTTGTGCCTTAGTGAGTTTTTCTTCTTTATTTTATTGTTTATTATTATCATGCCTGGTATCTCTAAGCTTTGCTTTGACAAGATAGAGATATTGGAATTATTGCTTTGTTTTTAGTTTAAAGTTGTATTGAATAAGAACTATCAATTGTGAAGCATTGTAAAAAATCTTCTCTTAAAAAAGAGAGAAGTATGAATGTGACACATCCCCCATCTCGTAATTTTAGTGTGCATTTTGTGAATATTTAGTTAGTTTTACTTAGCTTCTGTTAGTGGTAAGAAGGGCGCCTGCCCTTTTTGAGGGCAGAGATCATATCTCACACAACTGAGGTTGAAATCAGGTTGTGTAATCTATTGAAAAGGTATTACATAGTTTTCACCCAACAATTTTTTGGCGACTCCGCTAGGGAACGACACACGCAATTAAATCCTCACGCTTTTGATTGAAGTGAATAAGTTTTCTAGTTTCTTATTGTTTTCTTGTATATTGGTATTTTTTATCTCTATCTTGTTCAGATCTACATTCTAGCTAATAGAAGGTATACATGAGGATTGAGGGCTCAAGGAGTAGCACATCCACTTTTTGAAGACTTGTTGCAACATAATTCTCCACCTACTCTGTAATGTCCCCTTCTCAAACCTGATCTTTCCAGTGACCGTTGGCCTTTTTCTGGAAACCCGAAGGCCAGTTGGAAGGTAAAATTAGGGTTTCCTATTTTTAAGGATGTTTTTGCTCGGAGTTGGTGGATTCAATGGCAGATTCTTTCTGGGTTTTCAGAGAGCTTCGCAGTGGTATGTTCATTTCGGCATTCGGAGCATTTTCAGGAATTTACTATTTTTAGTAAATTCTATTTCTGGTAGTTTTTCAATTGGGTTCAGCATGGTTGACTTCCTACTTCAGTTTGGTCTGTTGACTTGGTCATTATTGGCTTCAGGGCACAATTGGAGAGATAAGTTGATATAATTAATTAAAAGTCAAGTTTTAATATTATATTCGGACGTTGACCCCTTGGCCTAGTCTATTGACTTTATGTTGTTTTGAAAAAGTGGGCTTTTTGAGGGTGGCGCCTCATTAAAGATTATTTTATATTTTACATTTTATCCAAAGTCAAAACAAGCTATAAAGGGGACGCATTTATTAAAGTATTGATTTTAATTAAAAAGTCAATATTGAGCTTGAAGGAAATGGACGCCATCCTTGAAAGAGATTAGGGTTTTTGCCTTGAAGAGGAGATTAGGGTTTTGAGAAGTCAACGAGAAAGTTATAAAAGGAAGGCTTTGATCATCATTTGGGATCTTTGGTCTACAATATCGTTATGCTGCCGGTTTGGCTCTGGAACTGTTTCGAGGAATGAAGGCCTCCTAGCTCGGGCATCGCTTCTTGTTTGCAAGACAACAACTAGTGGTGATTTAGTCTAGTTTTGTGAATTCTTTGGAATTTGTGCATTGTAATCATCATTGTGACTCCTTAGTTTTCTGTTTTCTGCATATTAGCTAAATTCTAGAATTGCATGTTTGCTACAGCAGATCCGCACTTTCATTTGTAAATCAAAAAAGACAAAAAATTTCGTTATGGGTATTGCATAATCCCATTCATCTAGGCTAGGCGCCCTTGTGTGCAAGTATTTGGATTTTTTAGAAAAGTGTCTGATTTTTTAAAGGGAAATCACCCCTGTGCTGGGCCGTACTATTTACTGTGTCTTGGGAATTGTGCATTTCATGTAATCTGCATTTTAAGTCTGTTTTATGGTTCTTAGTTGAGCGCCTCCATTTCATTAGTGATTTGCAATTGATATCAAGCATTTTGAATGAGTAAAGAGTGAGTTCCGAGCATTTCAAGGAATCCTATGTTGCTGGTTATATGCTGAAAGTTGTAGGTCTGTCATAGCAGTTTGGATAAATCTGCAATTTCTTTATTGGATGGTGGTGATAATTCTTTAAAAGCAATGTGGAGACTTCAGTGAAGATTGCCCAAGTCTGGAGAAAAGGTTGGATCTGTTTAATGCCATTTCCGTTAATCTTTACTTCTCAGCAATGAAATTCACGAATATTGTACAACTCTATTATATGCTGATTTGTATTGTTAGCAAGATTTCATCTCTTATATTGTAAGCTGGCAGTAGTACTGACAGCCATTTAGATTCTTGCTTTATCAGATTGTAATGGTCTTCTTACTTTCAGCATTTGATAATTGCATTTAATTTACCTCCGCCCTATGGTAGCTACTTTCCCACTCTGGGTTAGCAAGCACATTCTGGGTGTTGAGTATTTCCAGCTTTCAACATTTCCTTTCAAGCATTGAATTTTGTAATCACTCCGCCATATGGTCGCCCCTCACTCCATACTGGATTGGGTAGCACATACTTGGTGTCGAGTTCCCTTCAGCATTTAGTGTAGTAGACCCTCTGACCATATGCTCGCCATCATCGGCGCCATCCTTGGTTAGAGTTGCTTCAATACGTTTTGGTTTAGCTGCTAACCTTAACGGGTACTTTCGTTTGTAATTCTGTTTGAAAAACGAAAAAATTTGGCTCGGAATATTTCAACATAATTCTCCACCTACTCCTCCGTGAGTATGGTCACCGTTGAAGATCATAGCAAGTTATCCTCCAAGAATGCTAAGATCTCTTCCGAGCGAATTCTTTGCTTACCACAGGCGTCTAGTTCAAGTACTTGTTGCACAAGTCATGGCTACACCACCTCCAAGACCATGGGGAAATGCTTTCGTCCCTTCCATTTTGCCGCACCTCTTCATGAACTTCCACGTGTTTCGAGAAAGCATCTACCAAAGTTTCTAGGTGACAGAAAACATCCTGATGAACACATTTCTGCCTTCTACATCGTTTGTGGTGTTCTCAACATAGAGCATGAAGACATTTCTGTAAGATTGTTCATCGAATCCCTCGAAAGGGTTGCTGCCGAATGGTTCTATACTCTTCCAAATGCTTTAGTCACCAATTGGGCCACTCTGTGTACCAAGTTTGAAGAAAGATTCAAACCTGGTGAAGATGCACACGCTTTTTTAGCACAACTCACAACCATGCGGAAAGAAGCTTATGAACCCATGCCCGAGTTCGTAGCTAAGTTCAATAAGCTGGTGTCGTAGATTCCAAACGATGCTAGACCAACGGATCATAATTTGAAGTGCTTTTTCATCAACACGCAACTCCCCAAAGTAAGTTTCTTCTTACGTAGGGAAAATCTTGCCAACGTTGAAGCAACTCAACAATTAGCTACCAGTCTTGAAGACGATATGATCCTTGCTGGAGAAATAAGGATGAACACCAACACCAACAAAAGGATGCAAGCATCAGGATCTTCAACATCTAATGCTAATACTCCTAACACCAGTTCCATATTTGTTTATCCCATTTTCCAAAGGCTGGCAAACGAAATATTAGCTTTGAAAAAGTAAGTTTCCAACAACAACAATACCTACAAGGACGTCCCAAGGAGGACTTTTCCCAACTATGCTGGAAACAGGAATCAAAATTGCCTTCCAACACCACAAGGGAGCCTTGCACTTGAAGTGCCACCTACCAATATTGCCGCAGGATACTATGAGGCTGAAAAAGATGAATATGCACAACCAGATTATCTTCTGGAAGAAAGTGCTGATCTCTTTCAAGACAAAGAAGTTGAATTAGTTGACGACTCCAACATTGGCTACTTGCAAATGGCGAATGAAATTGATGAGGAGGATCTAGTGACGGACATGTACGCTGTTTTTATGCGGCAACAACAAAATCAGCTTGACCAAGCTTAAGTTGTTGCTCCACCAGCAAAAGAAAAGCCACCAGTTACTATTGCCAAAAGAGGGTCTCCTCTCCCTTGGCAACCAAAGAAGGAAGTGAACCAACAAGTAAGTGCTCCCCATCCCCCTTCGTCAATTCCTGCTATTCCCAAAGCCAATCTCCCATTTCCGAAGACCAGTGTGCCTTTTAGTGTGCCTTTTATTAAACCCATCAATGAAGTTACTTCATCTACTTTACAAAATTCTTTCCAGGCTTTCGACATTATCGACCATGCTAAGAAAACCAAGGTCCAAATGTCTGAGGCTGAGTACCTCAAAGCCAATCCCGACCAATTTGATAGGCTTGCCAAATTTGTGAAAGATAAAGGAATTACCCCAAATCAGGATCCACCTCCTGATGTTCCTACTGCTCCAAATCCAAAGCCCCAGATGCCATAGAACAACCTTTTTTCTACCCCTCCAGTTGCATCTGGGCGTATTGATCCGTTCTTTATTTCTTTGCTTGTCAATGGCTTTAAATTAAACAACTATGTTATAGATTTTGACGCATCAGATAATGTGATGCCAGCCAAGGTAGCTACTGCCTTAGGTTTGAAATTTGACCAAACCTTTAGCCGTTGTTTCTCCATGGAGAACAAACAAGTACCCTTGATCGGCCAGATCAAAGATGTGCAATACGCTTTTGCTACGTACCCAAAAAAGAAAATAAAGATGACGGTTCTAGTAGCCGACGTGCCAACATCTTACGGAATTCTCCTTGGATGCAATTTCTATAAGGATGTTGGAGGTGAGCTGAACATGGACATGTTTGAAGCTAGGATACCGGTAAAAGGTGTGATGCAAAAATTGATTCCTAAAAGGGAGTCAAAATTTTGAGTAGCTCAATCTGACGATCCAAGAGCTCAAATTCTATGAGTCTTCAGGCGTTGGAACGCATTATCTACAAATAGAGGAGGTTGGTGAATCTTCAACAAGACATGATTTGGAGAGTGATGATTCTTCTTCAACAACAAATGAGTCATCAACAGAGGATTTGTCTATCTCAGATCATGAAACTTCATTAGATGATGAAGCTACAAATTTTGATACTATCAGTCTTGGTGACCCAAATGGCGTTTGGTTACTCGAGTTCGATGGCAGTTTCTCTACCACCAGTTTTGGAGCGGGAATGGTTCTCATTTCCCCTACAAGAAAGATTTTCCCCTTCTCTTTCTAATTATAGTTTGACAACACTAATAACACTGCCGAATATAAAGCTCTATTTTTAGGAATGCAATTTGCTCGAAAAAAAGGTATGAAAAATCTCCATGCTCAAGGCAATGCCAAGTTGACAGTATGTCAAGTGAGAAATTTGTACCAGAAAAATAAAAAAAGACTTAGGCATTATCGCAATCTTGTTTGGGATTGCATTGAGAAGTTTGAGGCTTTTGATATATTTGCAGTTCCAAGGGAATATAATGATAGAGCTGATTCCTTAGCAGTTTCGGCCATGCTCTTGATACTGCATAAAGACTTTCAAGGTTCCACTTATACCATTGAGTTGGTTTTCCGCTCGAGTGTTCATGATAATTCAAAGATCTGACAGATTTTCAATGACGATCATCAAATTGTTGCCTTTGTGGAAAAGTCAGAAAATTTCAATGAATTGTACTTTGAAGGAAGTGATTCTCCACATCAAGAATCTGTGTCTGATATGGATCTAGTTACAGGTGAAGAATTCTTGCAGCTCAAAGGGAATAAAATTCCCAAGGGATTGGTATCTCTAGAGAAACTTTTTGATAAGCATGATCGCTATGTCAAGAAGCAACTCTCAGACTTTGATTCATCTAATGAGGTTGAACAGATCAACTTAGGAATTGAATCAGATCCTAAGATGGTAAACATTGGTAAGTGTTGCACAATCGAAGAAAGGAAGTAGTTTACCTAGTTGTTACAAGAATATATGGATGTCTTAGCATATTCATATGAAGATCTGAAATCCTTCCGGCCAAAGGAGGTGCAACACAATATTCCCCTTAAGGTTGGAGCATTTCCTTATAAACAAAAGCAAAGGCAATATAGCCCAAAGATTTCTGGAACAATCCTTGCGAAAGTTCAAAAAATGCTGAACTCCCGAATAATATTCCCTATCCATCATTCAACATGGATAGCAAATATTGTTCCCGTTCGTAAGAAAAATGGCGAGATTCGTATTTGTGTGGATTTCAAAAATCTGAACCAACTATCACTCAAGGATAATTATCCTCTTCCAGTGATGGACCAAGTTCTACAAAACGTGACTGGATCCAAAATGCTCTCCATGTTGGATGGTTTCTCCGGTTACAAGCAGATGGAAGTTAATTCAAGTGATCAACACAAGATGACTTTCACAACGCCATGGGGTACCTTTGCATATCGCAAAATGCCTTTCGGCCTGATCAATGTTGGCGCCACGTTCCAACGAGCTATGGACTTGGATTTTTGTGATGTGATGGGTAAGTTTATCATGGTGTATCTTGATGATCTCATGGTTTTTTCTAAAAAACGTCATGAACATTTTTTTACCACCGAAGGCAAATCTTGGAGAGATGCTGACAGCATGGTATTTCCTTGAACCCCAAAAAATCAATTTTTGGGGTTACAGAAGGAAAACTTCTTGGTCATGTGGTTTCCACAGAGGGAATCAAGATTGACTCAGAAAGAGTCAATAGTATCAAATCACTTACTCTGCCATCAAGCAAGAACGCTGTCCATTCCTTCTTTGGCAAGGTAAACTTTCTGCGAAGATTCCTTCCAGATTTTGCAGAGAAGACTCGTCATATTGTTAATATGATGAAAGGTAATACCACTTTTCATTGGACAACAGAAGGGAAAGGTGTGTTCGATGACATCAAGGAGGCCCTTGCTCATGCGCTAGTGTTAGTCTACCCTAACTACACCAAAGAATTCATCATGTATAGTTATGCTTCCGAGCATACACTTTCAGCGATTCTGGTGCAAGAAAACAGTGAGGGTTTTGAATCTCCAATTGCATTCATGAGCTACCCTCTAGAGAATTATGAATTGAAATATTCCTAGATGGAAAAACATGCTTTTGTTGTGGTCAAAGCTGATAAACATTTCTGATTCTATATTCTTACTAGCCATGTCAAAGTTCTAGTTCCAGATTCAACTGTTAAGTCCATCTTAACATAGTGGGAATTTGGAACGAAAAGAGGCAATTGGATTGCCAAGATTCAAGAATATGACATGGAAATCAAACCTACCAAGTTGATACGTGGGCGAGGACTGTGTTAGATCATTGTTGAAAATAATCCTGAGGAAGAAGTTTCAGAGACTGAGGAGTTAGATCTGAGTGAACTTCCAATGGTGTTGTTCTTTAGCACAATTGATGAGAGGTATTCCAATATTTCCCATTTTCTCGCTTATGGGGAATATCCTGATCATCTGACTCCAAAGGAGAAAAGGACCATCAAACTAAAATCAACAAACTTTGTCTTATGGGACAATGGTTTGTACAAGCATGCAATGGATGGAACTTTTTTGTGATCTATTGATCAAGAACAGCAGGAAAGATTGCTGAAGTCATATCATGACTTGGCATGTGGAGAACACTTTTCAGCACAAGTCGTCGCTCACAAGATCCTGAGAGCGAAGTACTACTAGCCCACACTCTTTCAAGATGCATACTCTTGGGTGTGTAAGTGTGAGCTATGTCAACATTTCATAGGCAAGCCAAAGTTGGCGGCTTTGCCTTTTAGAACCCGTTGTTATTGAGGATCCCTTCCAACAGTGGGGAATTGAATTCATCTGTGTAGTAAATCCACCATCAAGTGCGGGACATACCTATGTCCTAACTGCAACTGACTATTTCACCAAGTGGGTGGAAGCAATTCCGACTAAGCATGCTACTTTTGAAGTGGTATGTAGTTTCTTAAAATAAAACATCATTTCTAGGTTTGGTGTGCCGAACAAAATTGTTGTTGACAATGCTTCTGCCTTCTCGTCAAGCGAGATCACTGAGTTATGTTTTGAACATGGCATAACTTTTTCACACTCTTCCAACTATTACCCACAAGGTAGTGGTCAAGCTGAATCAAGCACCAAGAATTTGGTGACTATCATTTGCAAGTTGGTGGACGAGATTCAACGTTTGTGGCACAAAGCTTTGTATGATGCTTTGTGGGTAGACAAAATAACTCTGAAGCAAGCAATTGGTATGTCTCCCTTCCAACTCTTGTATGGGTTGAATGTTGAAATTACCATAACCTTGGAACTTCTAACCCTCAAACTGGCTAAGGCCATTGAGGACGAGACTTTTGATAACTCTGTCGATAAGCGTATAATGTATCTCTCAAAATTGGAAGAGAATTGAGTTCAAGTGCTTAATCGCATTGCAGAGCATCAGGACCAAGTCAAGAAGCTTTTTGACAAGAAGGCCAAGTCTCGAGATTTTCAAATTGGTGATCTTGTTCTCTTATGGGACAAGCAAAGAGAACTAGAAGGTATGCACGGGAAGTTTGATTCATTGTGGACAGGACCTTTCAAAGTTCATCAACTACATGGTGAAAATAGTTTCCTGTTGGCATATGAGGATGGAATGCCATTTTCCCTTCCTCATAGCGGGAAACATCTCAAACACTTTACATAGTAAGGCGACAGGCATTCAAATGTAAATATTTCTTTTTAAGTCCTCGTGTCTTTTTGTTTTAAGTCTTTTTGTCATTGTCACTTGATTCTATGCCCAATCAATGGATAAAGTCACTTGAATTCTGGAGTTCTTCTCCCTTCATTCGTTTCAAAGAACGGTTGAAGGAAGATCTCCAGTAGGAGCCAGATGTTATAATGGAATCTTGCAACGCTCGATTCAAGGATAACCCCCCTACGAAACTTATCCATTTCGTCATTTCGTGATGTTCAAGCACGCAAAATAAGACAAATTTCAATTCACCTCGATGCGCAGTCCAAAGTCTCAAATAGTCCATTTGAGTGTTCCCCTACGTCCATCTCTTGAAGACCTTTGAAATGAATATCTTTGCGAACTCTCAACCCTTGAGATCACCCTTGAGAGTTAGTAAAATTGCCAAACATGTCGGAGCACTAAAAATCAATGCTCCTACATGTTGCCTTAGTCATTTTTCATCTCCAAGTGTAGGAGCGTTGATTTTCAGCGCTCCTACGTGTTGCCTTTGCTAAAATTGCACAAGTGGTGAAAATCACCACTTGTGCACTTTTTGTCCAAACTTAAAACTTTTTCATGCACGAGTGGTGATTTTAACTACTAGTGCATGTTTCCCGTTTTATCCTCCAGACTTAGCACCATCATTATGTGCTACTTAAGTTCATTTAATGACCTTTTTAAAAGGTTTTTAAGTGATTTTTAACTAATCTATCTCCATTTCATTTCGTTTTTCATTATTCCTCTACATGCCGGGCGATCTCCAAACCACAGTGAACCCAATTTTGAAGATTTCTTCAAGCATCGAGTTAGGGTTTCGGCGTCTTTCTGCCAGGTATGTTGTTTCTCTCTTCATTACGTTTTGCCATCCTTTTGTTTTTTGATTTCTCTGTTTTTTATTTCCGTGTCACCTAGACGTGTTTCATATTGATTGGGGTTTTCAAATCTTGTCATTTACTTTCAAAATCTTCTACCTTATTTCCATATTGCATCTGCTCTTTGTATTTTCGTTAGGGTTTTTTCTTTCTTTTTGTGATAGTGCATCCTAAGTTGTTTTTCCTTGTGTTTCTCCTTTGCCTTCTTGTCTGTCCATTTTCAAGTGTACTGCTAAGTTCCAAGTCGAGTGGTGAAATTTGTAATATATGCATGAGATTAAACTAAACTTCATCGATCTTGAATGAAAGACTCTTGGTGTTTGAGCAGTGAAAATCACCGCTCGAGCATCAATTTTTCGCCAACATCATCAATGTCCAAGTGGTGAAAATCACTGATATTACACCTTGAATTTTCATTGTTTCAAATGATAAGGTGGGGTTTTTACACGCCTTTACACTTTGAAGATTAACTCCAAACTCCACATGCAGGAGCGATGAAAATCACCGCTCCTACAGGGAGTATTCTATCATCTAAATGCTCAAGCGCTATTTTTCCCTGCCTATGCACACAATCTTTTTCTAAGTGAGATATCATGTCAAGGCACTGATTTTCAGTGCCTTGACATTTTTTCACTTTCCACATGCAGAAACATGTAGGAGCGATGATTTTCAGCGCTCCTACATAATTGGCAGTTTTTCCTTCAAACACTCCTAAATCGCTCTGTTTTCGCTGCAAATCCCGTTTCTTCGCTCTCGCTTCATTTTCCATGCCAAATTGCTCGTTTCATGCCCTCTCCACATTGCTTGCTTGCCTCATGCTTCCCAATGCTGCAGTTTCGCCTAACGTTTGTTGATTCACCATCCTTGCAGTTTCTCTCTAGATTTCATCAAGTGATCCGGAAGGTGATATCCTTTGATCTCGATTCTTCTAGATGACAACAAAGAAGCCTCCATTGTCTTCTAAGAAAAGGGGCAAAATGAAATATAACTACCAAGGTTTCTATTCGCCTATAGTGGTGATCTCAAAGGTGGACGAAATAAACGACACTGAGGTTGGTCATCAAGACCTTGTAGACTTTGTTAAAAGAGCTAAACAAAAGCCCTTGGAAGACAGTTTGAGAGCTATTGTATATAGCAATCTGCATTTGGTGTCCACATTCTCGACATCTGCTCATCATACAGAGTTCGTTCTCCAGGTTGCATCCCACTATATCCGAGAGAGCAAAAGTGTAATAGATTCCTTTGGACAAGTGACGATGAGGCTAGACCCTGAATTCCTAGACCCTGAATTCTTTGACATTGTTTTCAGAGTTCCACACATGGAAAGATACACCGAGATTTCAATGCAACAAGCGTAGGAGGTTTATGATGCAGATCCAACCAAGGCTAAAAATTTGATTAATAGCCAATGGTTGAAAACACCTAGGCCTGCAATCTCAAGATGGCCAAAGGGGCTCCCGTGAAGTGACTTCAAAGAAGATGTCAGGGACATGATTACACTCCTAAGTAGGGTTAAAGGATTGCCTGAATCATCTGATTTTCAGGAGTGGATGTATGAATACATTCTGATCATAAGAACACAGAAGGATCATATTGATTTGGGAACACAAATCAGTGACGAAATTCATGAATAATTGATAAATGTGCTAACCACTTTGAAGTTCTAAATGACTTCTTATTTGGTGTATGTTTCAGCCGTGATGAGGCAATTCCCAGGGTTATCTACAAATGGAAATTGACACTCGGCACCTATGTACAAGTATTTCTATAAGTTGGAGCTGAAGGAAAGCCTTGATCATTTTAGGAGGGTCATAGATGCCTTCTTTGCACCTTTGCTTTTCAGATTTCACCCAACTCTCGAAAAGAAGAGAGTATTTGACGAGGCTTACAAAGTGGTAAGGTCGTGTGTATATTCTTGCAATTTCCAACTTTCACTTACATGAGGGTAGGTTGATACAGTGGGCATCCTTACATGTTGCCCAGATATCCCTCAGATAAGTGGGTACTCATGGAGCTTTGCAGCCAACTTATTTTAGTTCACAAGGAATGAATGAGAATTCACAAACTGGGTTTCAAGTTTCCACTAACAATTGGTAGATATACCTTTCAAAGTGTACTAAAGGCCAAATTAGTCTATGCAGAAATGCAAGTCATGACAATAAGGACATACAAATACATATTTGACTTTGATTACCTGAATGTGAATAGGAAATTGAAGAAGGATTACAACCACAAGTACCGCTTCAGATACATATAGGCTGAATGCAAAGATGAATAGGACATTTGAAAAATGGATTATTGCAGGCTAATTGTAGAGCAGATCAGGGATCTTGGTGTTGCTGACCTACCTAAGGGTTTCAAAGATCCTGGGGACATCATGAATGTTTCCTATGATGAAAATGAAATTTCTAAGAGACCTTTTCCTACAATACAATCATCTAAGAAGGAAAGTGTTTCCTTCAGGGAAAGGCTTGCTCCCATATTGGCCAACATTGCATAATAGTTGCACAAACATGGTTTATAGATGAAAGCCTTCACAACAGAGTCGAAAGGAGAAGAATCTGGAGCAGAAGCCAGCCAAGAATAGGAACTCCGCACAAAATACAAGCATACGACTACTCCCTCTTCTTCCCAAAGAGGCTCTAGAATCAAGTTCACTATTGGCAAGAAGGATACACGGGCAATTCAAGAAGAAGAGGCCATGAAATCTGAACCATCTCATTCAAAAGGAAATGGGCTTGTTTTTGAAGAGGTAGATTCCAAAGAAGAAGGAAATGAAAGCGAGGAATCTGTTGAAGAAGAAGATTCTGAGGAAGAAGACTCTAATGAGGAAAAATATTCTACAGGAGAACAAGAGTCTGAAGAACAAGAACAAGAAGGTGATAAACAGGAACTCGGGCATGATAAAGAACAAACTCTATCTCCACATGAGAATGTTGTCAAATATCTTCCCCAAACGTCATTGCCCATAACTTCAAATGTTCCACCTACACCTCCTAATCCTAACACTCCCCCACCTCCTTTTCCTACATCACCTCCTCCCACATCTACGATACCTGTAGTGGAAATCTCATCCTCCTGCAAAATCAACTGTACTTGCCACTCCTCCTGCAGTTTCAAATACACAAACGGTTGATATTTTGTCAAGGTCTCCATCATCGATTCCCAGTATGTCATCTCCATTTTATGACCACTTTTGAAGCTGAATTCAACAGATTCATCAATGAATCTTTGCAAGGTCAACTTGGTGTGCAATCTACTGGAGCAATCATGACAGACACTACCCCAATTGTCACCATACCAGTCATTTCTACAAAAGAGGCTTTGACACAAGAGTTGACGGTCAATCAAGAAGTGCATACTTCCTCTCTTCCCCCTTGGTTGGTATCTCAAGTATTGAAGTGGAAGAAGAAAATGATCTCTTCAGAAGAGCTCGATCTTGAAGAGATAGCCCCTCCAAAAGCCAAGGGGAAGAAAAAGGCCAAAGTAAATTCAATACTTTATGTTGACAAGACTAGTCACAAGTTTGCAGAGATTGGTATACTGCCACGAGAGGAAGGAGATGTAAACATGGAGGAATACACTGTCACTAGAGTCCAACTCGGCAAAGTGACAAATGAAAGTGCCAAGGCAGATGCTCAAGTAGTCCTAGATGTGTTGGCAGGAAGGCTTGACAAAATGGAACAAGCCCGAAACTTGTATAAGTAGAAGGTTGAGCATTATGCAACTGTTTTGAGGAGACTTGTAGAATCTTCATGCTACTTACGACCTTTGGCAATGATAAGAACTGAGGACCCAACTGTGAAAAAGGCAGAGAAGTTTGCCTCAAAAGGTAAAGTGTTGTATGATTTCGTTGATGAAATTGTAGAACATGGTTCACAAGTTATAATTGCTGCAAATGAGAAAGCCACCCAAATAGCCAAGATCAAAATAGAGCTTGAGAAAGAAGAAATTATTCTTTCCCAAGAGCGAAAAGAAATGGAAAAATGCCTATCATTTTGGTCACAAATGAATCAGGCAAAGCTTAGTAAGTTGGTGGAAGTTGGGGTAATTCTTGACAAGGAGAAATATGTGGAAGTAAGAGAATCACTCAAACACTGCATCCAAGTGATCAAGTCTCTTCTCGACGATCTCCACCAAGTGCAAGAAGATGTCGAAGGACATCGTGCTATCCTAGAAAAGGGAATTAAGGAGTTACCGGGTCAGCTCCTTGAAGAAAACCATATCTTTCTCCCGCCGAGTGAACTTTGAGAGATCTTCAAAGAAGCTGTCATGAAACAAGTAGAGAGTGCAAACTTTTCAAAGGCCTCCATGAATGTCATTTGTGATACACGGCTAACTCTTGATAGCCTCAAGATGGATCTTGACAGGTGCAAAAAGATTCACTCATCTATCAGGAGATCAATCACCAAAATTCACACCAATGTGGATTACACTATTGGTCCAGATGAGGCATATGTCCTGGAGACAAGAAAGAGATATGAAGACTTCCACACCCAAAGCAAGGAAACATGAAGGCTTCTTTTCTCCAGTGTTGAATATTTTTATGCTTTCCTTTACGCATTTTGTAAATAGTTATCGACATCGATCTTAAATGTCTTCTGAGCAAATGTAATTGCATGTAAAATCTGAGATGTTTTCCCAAAAGGATGGATAACATTTTTGACTAAGTCAAAGTTAGGTGAGATTTTCCTAATTTAGCTCACCTAACTTTCCTAATTTTGCTAATCTAATTTCCTAGATTTTCTCTTCCCTCTCTATTATAAATAAGAGGGAATTCCTTTGTGATCTTTATCTTTTATCTCTAGCAACGAAGTGCTGCTCATTTTGAAACAAATGTATGAAACTTTGTGTTCAACTTTGTGAATCTAAATCTGATCAATAAAGAAGTTGCATACCAGACTTTGTGTTGGGTCAATTGTCTTTTGAATTTGATTAAGATTGGTGGTGATTAGTGTGTGAGATCTAAGGGCTTTGAATAAATCTATGTAGACTTTGTGTTACACTCTTTATTCAGATTTGTGTTTATGTTTGGATAACTATTGGTGGATGATCTACAAGAGTTTGTGCTTGTAATTGTTCATGTTATTCGTGGAATTGTTGTATCTAAGAGGACTTTGTGCTTCTAATATGACAAATGTTACATCTCATAGGATCCATCGATGAAAAGATACGGAACGACTTTGTGCCTTAGTGAGCTTTTCTTCTTTATTTTATTGTTTATTATTATCATACTTGGTATCTCTAAGCTTTTCTTTGACAAGATATAGATATTGGAATTACTGCTTTGTTTTTAGTTTAAAGTTGTATTGAATCAGAACTATCAATTGTGAAGCATTGTAAAACATCTTCTCTGGAAAAAGAAAGAAGTATGAATGTGACACACCCCCCATCTCATAATTGTAGTGTACATTTTGTGAATATTTAATTAGTTTTACTTAGCTTCTATTAGTAGTAAGAAGGGCGCCTCCCCTTTCTGAGAGGAGAGATCATATCTCACACAACTGAGGTTGAAATCAGGTTGTGTAATCTATTGAAAAGGGATTACATAATTTTCACCCAAGAAATATCTTGTGAAGATAATGTATGAATTTTTTTTCTTTGGATAATAAGCCAAGTCTAAGCAACAATTGGTCATAGGCATCCTCTAAGAGAAAGACTAGACCCCTTAGTCATGCCAAAAATACCCTTGTGTTGGAATTTGGGGAAGAAGTGATCAAGTGTGAGGAATATTTTTCTCAACATGGATTGATCTGTCGCTTTAATCACCTTTGGCTAACCCTTCTTGATCTTTATGTAGGGATATCTGATAATTGGCAACCCCTCATGGAAGACAATCTAGAAATTTACTCTTCCACTTAGGGGTTTATAATTGTAGTTTTTGACTCTATCAAGTATTGTGATGCTATCTTCTGTGATCTTCTTGGGTATGGGGGAAACCTATTCTCATTCTTAAACCTTGGCATCATGCTTTCAATTGATCCATTGAATCATTCAACGTCATGCTTTCCTAGGTTTGCCTCCCAAATATTTTTCTTTAGTATTGGATTGAGTCATGCTTTGAAGGAATCAACAATTATTTGAGTAACTTCCTTGTAACCAATATGGTCACCTCAACATTTAGGCAATTTTTTTTCTTAGATTCTAGTTGATCTAGGCATCTTGAAGGATCTTCTTGCAAACATCATCCTAAAAGCAGCTGACTACACTTGGATTAAACTTTTGGACTATGAAGGGCTTCCATTTCCTTTCTGCAAGTGCTATAAAATAGGCCACATTGTTGTTGATTGCCCCAATATCAAATGCAAATGGGATTGGCAAGCCACGTGGTGGAAAGATCCTACACTTGGACCAACTTCTGGACTATGAAGGGCTGCCATTTCGTTTTTGCAAGTGCTATGAAATAGGTCACATTGTTGTTGCTTGCCCCAATATCAAATGCCAATGGGATTGGCAAGCCACATGGAAAGATCCTCTCCCCCATCATCTCTTAGTAAAATTTGGAAAGGAAAAACCAAGCCATTCATCTGAACCAACATAGGGTTTGAATGTTGTGTCATCTAGTGTAAATCCATTAGAGGCAGCATCCTCCCTAGCCAATTCCCCCTTGAGGAAAGAGGTTCGGGTAGGAAAGGTCCATCTAGAAATGAATGTTTCTCAACCTTTGACACATGTTTAGGGGAATGGCAACAAAAAATGGACTCGTGCAAAAAATGAGGAAAGATTAGACCAAAAAAGATTAGGGTCTATAAAAAATTCCCCTTTTCTCCCATGTTACTATGGGCATGAATGAAATAGGAATATTGTAGTTTAATTTGGCTTACGTTCTATTCCACACACTTGGCCATTTTGATATCAATCTCCATGTCTTGATGACTCAACCATTTTGGTCATGAATATAATCTTTAAAGTCTATCTCTTTGCCTAATCTTAGGGCATGAATCTGAATGTGTTATATTTCTAATTTGAATAAAAAGGGTGACGGTCGTTTACCCTCATTTGAATTACAAAAAAAAAAATATTTTGTCTCTTTAGTACCAATTTGATGGCATATTATTGATCCTGCGTATATGAAAGACCTTTGGGAATATTTTGGAAGACCCCATGCTTTCAGAGTATGTTCTATAGGTTATGTAGCATTACTTGTGGTCTTATTTAACTAAGATGAAAAAGATATTTATCACTACTCCTGTAATCCCTTGTTAAGAAGCTTCTCATCTTATGAAAATTAATCCACTAATTGGGAGGGATCTTAAGACCATTTTGTCGGTATTCTTTGCTGGCCATGTCAATTAAATGGACAATTCTTGAAAAAATGTGGTAAAATTACCTAATGTCTTGAACTGTTGCACCATTAAAACAATTGTCTTGCCTCCTAGAGGAATAGCATACATGTGTGAAGTGGAGTGATAATATCCCATATAAATTTTAATGCTGTTTCATTGACCAATGAATTTTATATTCACTAAATTTTTAATCATGACTTGTAAATTGGACACCAAATAAGCAAACCAATTTAGTTGAGAAACCAACTTCATGTCAATAAAGTTGTGGGAACTTCTTGAGTCAATTAGCATGGGCACCTTTTGTTTTGTAATAAATCATTCAATCTAAAGTTCTAGTGAATTGTTGATTCTTGCTAAATCATGTCATGATATAGTGGGGATAACCCTTCAAATGCTCAATCCTAAAGATTCTATGGTGGGGATTCCTCTTCATCCTATTCTTTAGTTTCTTCTTCCATTGTGTTCATAATGACTTAAACATAATTATTGTGATATGTTAAGTGGGAAATGATGTGCTTGGATTGTTAGATTACTGTAACTTTTTGCAGACTATGGTGGTTTTCAATGATAATTGTTGTACTTACACTTGCTTATAGATAATAGTATGAATTTCTATTAGTGATCCATTTTAGTCAAGCTATTATCATTGAATATAGATAGCATGTCATTTGTCACTTCCCTTACAAACACATGTAGAAATGAGATTAGATCTAGGGTTTGTGTTCCAAGGGCAAGGACACTATAAATGCTCACATAAGGTCTCATTTGAATGATAATGATTAATAGTTAGTGTTGTGCTCCTACGAAACTCAATGTTTGTACTTAGCTTTTTCTCATTTGTTGTCAAAGTGATCATTTTTTGTGTGTCAATCTAATTCAATTTATGGTTTCCCTAGTTAGTTTGCAAATTTTTTCATGTAATGGTATTTATTCTTTGAATAACAATTTTGCAAGATGATGGAAATCGCCACAAGTCCAACAAAGAATAATCATGATGTTTGAGATAGTGTCAAAGGCATTAGAAAAGGGGAACTAATGGAATGCTAGCAAGTTTTCCTTGAATGTGAATTTGTAGCGGCTTAGCCACTTGATGATTTTGCCCAAGTTATGAAATTGACATAAGTGTAGATAGTCTTTGTGTTGCACTTACAAAATGGCAATTGATGCTATGCCTCTTCTACAAAAACCATTGTTTAGCTAGTTTACCCATGCTTGCATTTTATTTGATTAAATCAAAATTGAGTAACTTTGTTGAGCTTTGTATTCATGCTATTTATTCACTAAGTAATGGTGTTTTATGTGACTTAGCAATTCTTTTCCTAAAATAATGTGTTGTTCAAATTGATATTTCCCAACTCTTGTTTGTAGTGAATTACTAGTCTCAATTTTAGCTAGTAGTAAGTTGTCTTTAGATAGTTTGCTTCCATTCAATATTTGAAAATATTGTTTGTAGGGCATGACTATTAACAGTTTGACATATGTACCTAAGGAAAAAATATAGGCACTTACTCATTTTCATTTTATGTAAACCTCCTCTGTGAAATCTTGTATGGTGTGCATATTTGTAAATCTTGTCTATAGTTTTAGACTAGGGTTAGTTTAGTTAAGTTTTGATTTTATTTGGATCTCATGGAGTTTTCCCTTTGAATTTGAAGAGAGGTTTTGCCTCAAATACTATTTTGTTTTGTGTTGTCTTGCAAAAGACAAATTTAAATGCTAACAATTTTTGGTGACTTTGTTGGGGAATGAGATATGGCAAGCCAAGCTTGTAGCAAGAAAATCGATCTTATCTAATTGAAGTCATTCCGCCTAGTCAATAAGGTCTAGATTAGATCACAAAGGAAGGTAGTACTTCCTAATCCTATCCTACAAACATTCACTCAAGCATATTCAAGCGAAGTGTAACAACCTATCCAATCTACAGTTTGAAAATTCAATTGTCAACTAACTTTCTGCTGAAGTTCAACTGACTTGTTTTCAACTAGGGTTTCCAAATTGATTTCAACTAAATCAATTGAAACTCCAACTAATTTCTAAGTTTTCAGTATCAGTTGAAGTGAAACATCTAACTGTTTCCTCCAACCGTTTCACGGAAGGACAATAACTAAATAACTATCAAACTAGGGTTTTCCTTTGCAGTTAGACGGAAAAGAAAATTAATTCTGATGTCGTTACACCATACCATTCACTAACTAACATATAAATTCCATTTTCAGCTGAAAGGAAAACTTTCAACTATAAACATATATCAGAAAATTACAGAAGGATAATAACTACTTTTCTTGCTTCTAGAAAGTAACGAACAAATTCAGCAGCTATGAAACAAATATAACAGCTGCTATTCTATGGTTTATGAAATGAAAATTAACTACCAAACTTCATCTGACAATGCTAACTAACTTTTCCATCTAGGGTTTCATCAAGTATAAAATAACGATTCGAAGAGTAACTGCTAGGCATCATTAACTAACTTTCATTCATAATGAAGTAAAGAAATCAATTGTCTATCTTTCCCATTCAAACTAGCTTTGAGCAATACATTAATTATATAACAGTAAATGTAGCAATAAAGTACTCAAATGAACATTTATTTGTACCTGAATTAGCAGAAGAAAGTAGCCCATTATGCAGACATCATTAAGCTGAAATGCTGATCATCATTACTTGAGGAAAGAGTAATATCATCAAGGGCTTTACCGCCCAACTAAGACCAACTGGTCCCTTGAGTTTCTTCAACTGAAGAACCCGACCCTTTATGAGGGTAATCAACATGGATCAAATTATGATCATGCCTCTGAGCCTAGTGTCAAGAACCTATGCCTCCTCATCGACCTTACTAAGGGTACCTCCCAACTAGAAAGACCACTCTGATCAGTGGTATATCTGGTACTTGGTAGCTGACAGATGTTGAATCTAGCATCGTACCTTGGCCAAGGATTTTAATATTACTGGCACTCCTATGCCAATATCTCTGGCACTTTTGTGCCGTCAACACTCTCACCCTTGCTCGACATGATAATTCTTGATTCAAATTTTTAATCTCATTAACATGTTCCAGTAATCTTTCTTCTTATTTATGGGTAACTGTTTTCTTATTGCTCATACAAGAAGGATACTCCACTCATAACATATTCCTTCTAAGTAATGATTAACTGCTATTCTCAAATTCATGAGGGGAGATTAAGGCGTCCTACTCGGCCATAAGGATTCAGAGTTTAGTATTACAATGTCAGGTTTGATTATCATTTCCTCTTAATTCAGGGTTATATCTTAACCTTCATGTTCCATACATATTAAAAGAAATTCATTTGGCATAGAGGATTTCAAGACTCACTTATATATTCCTTAATAGACTCAGGAAGCGATATTGTGCACCAAGCCAGCTTCAAATTAGGAAGAGGAAAATCCAGTTAAACTAGATAGATCAAGTTCTTAGACGAGGTTCGAATTGAACCCAGATTATGATTCTTTTCTCTTATATAAGGCTAAGCTAATACCATTACGCATCTATTTATTAAAGAGAGAGAGAGAGAGTCTCGACTCAACACCTATCACATCTTTTAAAACTAAATTTCCTTTCTAGACAGAGGTTGTTATTTTTGAGCTCTTATGTTCAGAACAATGTATTCAGTTAAAAGGACTTTCAGATCTAATCATTCAACTTCATAATTCAGTCTCCAGTTAAATTGCAATGACTGGTTTGTTTGTCATTAACTCTAAGCTCAAGGTTAAATCTTAACCTTAAAGTTTTATTCATAAAAAAAACAAAAACAGGCATTGAGGAATTACGAGGCTTTAACCTTTATCCATACCCTAAAGGACTCGAGTGAGTAGAGGATTAGCTCTGGATTTTTTTTTTTAATTAGAGAGTGAAAATGAGATGTTTCCGACTGATCCAGGCGATATAAGTTTATTAGGTCATTTCAAAAGTTTACTCTGTAACCTGAAATAGAAGTGTATTATTGACGGTGATATTCAATTGTAAGAAAAATAAAAGGTTCAGGTTCTTGTATGGCAAGTTCTTTAACAGACCATCCCTTGAAGACATTATAATATCCTATTTCTTAAACTTTCAGACAAACAAGTAGACAAATGCGTTTACTTTTCTGTTCATTAGGAGCTCGACAAGATGATTCATTGATGCACAAACATTGGTGTAAAATACGTTTACTTACCTTAAAAGAAGATTCATTATCACGAAAAGGATCAAACTCTCTAATCTTCTGAAGAGTAGGTTTAAACTACAAAGCCACCCATAACTTACCAATCTTGAATGAAGAAGACTGCGTACTCAGATTTAAGTTACCTCCATCTGAAAATTTGAAGATACGATTTGATTGCTTCATTCATCCATAACTTCGTTTCACTAGAATTTACTAAGATCGTCATTGTAGAAGACGCCGATAGGTATGGAGAAAAGAGGAACAGAGAGAGAAAAATGGAAAACTCGACTGGGTACATGTGAGTGACGAAAAGTAGGCTGAAACCAGAGGGTTCCGTCTCCAAAATAAACAACCATCACTCCATTGAAAGCAATGGTATTTACAGATATCACGGGTCAAGGCAGAGCAGTTTCTGTAAGAAGAGATAAGTGAAAGAAAAGAAAAGCCCCTGATTAATTATGGATACCTCCTAGAAACCTTCCTTCCACGACGTCTTGTCTTCCAACATGGCTGTTACTTCTAGAGCTTGAAAGAGAGATGACGGAAAGAATTACCTTTTAAACTTCGACGATTCTTCGTTTATTTAATTTTCGGTTACAAAGCCATTCATTTATATTTTCATATTTGATCGATGGCCTAGGACTTATACCCATTATTATTAATTTAATATTAATTAACCTTTGTATAAATTATATAAATATGATGAGAATTGTTTCGGTCAACGCTCAAGAGAATATTTATTAATAAATATTCTAATTTTATCATTAATTTGATTTGATATTTAATATCCATTTGCAATCTCTTAAATAGGTGATTACCGATATATATATATATATATATATATATAAAATTGACTGGTATAACGTTAATCATATTTAATTACTTTTGGCCAAGTTACAACTTCGAACTGTCATACACTGACTCGAGGTAGACAATAAAATAGATACATTGTTAACCATGTCCTCTCCCTGATGATATTCCCCTTTCTCTCGTGGCGGTGACAATCCTGCATCCATTGACAAGGATTATGGTTAGATCGTTCTCAACGTTTATATAAATATGCATTTTAATTTAATCTCATTCAATTTCACGTGAACATTAAATTCACTTGTAGAATAAAAGATCGTTAACATTACAGTTATGATAAATGAAACGTCTATTTTATTCTCAATTTCACATTCTCATGAAAGCAGTTACTTGCAACTAACATAACGACCATTATTCCATTGTCATTAACATGTTTGAGTCAGAAGGGATGTAACACGAAGACTCATCTTCACCAATGGTTTGTGAACTCATTAAGATATATGCAAAATCAAATAAGGAAACTTTTTGAAGAATGGATGACAACACTTGTAACAAATAATGGTTTTCCTTCACTTCCTTTGTTGTGGGGAGCTAGTATTGGCATTTTGGCTCTTGTGGAGTGCAATGATTTTCCAAATGGTTTGAGGAAAGGTATTCCAAATTTCCATGGTGATGACACACATCTCAATGAATGCATTGCAGCCTTCATCACAACATGCTATATTTTGGGAGTGATGCATGAATCAATGTGAATTTGCATTGAGACAATGGTAGGAGGCATAAAAAATTAGCTCCACCATTTTGCTGTTGGTGCAATCATCGATTGGAAGAACATCATGTGTGAAAATTTCTTGGCACAATTCAGGCTTGTTGAGGATGGCCATTTTTTTTTTGCCCAAATTTCTATTGCAAAGGAGCAATGAGACAATGAGGGAATTCATTGCATGATTCAAGTGCCTTGCCAGAAGAAATAATGCTACTTTGAAGCTTTCTCCAAAGATCCTCCTAAGTTGTTTTATTTATTTGTTTCCATCAAAAATTTCCTTCATGATCAAATCCGGTGAGATTGATGTACTTGAAGAAGGTCAAGAGTGAGTGATTACTATTGAATATGACATGATTACTACCAATGAACTTAGGAAGGAGTTTATCAAGCCCATGATTCCAAGTCCTACTGAGTAATGGGTGGTAAGTGACATTACAAGCATGAAGAGACACCTTCAACATAACAGTCCAGCTTAGCAATATCAAGAGCATCTTCAATGAAATAGTAGATATGATGGAGTTAGATTGCCTCCATCTACAAGGCTTGCCTTGGGGGCACCTCTTGATGATAACATGAATATTTTTTTCTCCTTCCATGAGACAAGAGACTAGGATGCTTGAAATTGTTTGGAGATGCATTGCCTAATGTAGCTCATGGCCACTCCTACGTCAAATTATCAAAGGTTTTTGGTTATCCTTCAACATCTTCAAGATGAGATTGATGAAAACTCTGATAGTATACTTTTAGAATAGATCCATTTGTGCTAAAAAAGTAAATACATTCAATGACTACATGTTTTCATGGAGGAAAAGAAACTATGAAAGAACATATGGTTAGAAAGAGGGGAATACATGAAGAACATCCATGGAAGGAGCCACTAGTGGTGTCTTGTTCTCAAGAGCCTATCATTTTCCCTTCAGTGGAAAATCAAGATGATGAGTCAGATTTCCTATCTACTTTACAAGCCTTGCTTAATTTCTGTGGAGAAGAACGACCTTGTACATGGGATCTAGAAGGAAGTGCATATCATCTATTTTTTGAGGTAGATAAAGTCTCCCAAGTGTTGATAGAGAAAAGTGATGATTCAACTATTTCCACGAGAAAAAGGATGATGGTTGCACCATGGATGGAGTGAAATCAAATGAATTCTTCTCTTCCTTAGAAGGATTGTTAAAAGAGCATACATCGGACAAAATTGAAGAAGGGATCACAACTTCAATTTTAGTTGTTCATGTAAGCATTCAAGATGGGGGCCCTCAATTTCGGCTAGTATCTTTGTTGGAGATGGGAAGTTCTTTACCATAGGTTGATAGTTTCTTTTAAGAAGTCACTTAGGGAGCTTAGTTGGATGAAGCTCAATTTATTTTCAAAGACAATGTAGTTCCAAATTCACATAGTAGATTGGATTTTAATATGGAAGATCCATTGCTAGTTCTAGATATTTTCTTGCAATGCCTCAATAGTGGGTCTGGAGTGAAGGGAATATCGGATTTCCTTATGAAGCTTGAATCCTCTTCTCCTTTATCCTCAATAGCTTTCCATAACATCACTACAGCATCAATTGTTGAACCTTTATTAGTTTCCACTAAGCCTATGACAAAAGTGGGCATCATAGAGTTAGAAGAAGGATTGTAGATGAAAGAAGAAGAATGCTTTCAATGAATCATGTTCCCACTCCAGCCTATTGGAAAAATTAAGGATTAATTTTTAATAAAGTCACTTTAGTGACTTAAGTTAGTAATTAGTTGGGAGTTAGTTTCCTATTGGGAAGTTTGGGAAGTTTAGGAATGCAATGCTTTATAAGGATTTGTACAATAATTATAATCCCCAAATGATTAATAATTATATTTTATATGTGTTTGCTATGCACATTATGAGTTAGATTATTTTACAATAATTTTTCCTGAATTTTTCTCATGGTATCAAAGCATAGCCTTTTCTATGCTTGTGAAGTGTCATTGATGAATAGTCTTTGAAGGAGAATGAATGTGTATGTAAAATTCATACATTAATTTTTTCTACGCTGTTGATAAGAAGCTGCATCCAAATTCAGTATTCAATAAATAGTGTTTGATCTATTGCGGTTGGAATTGGATTAGGGGTGAACAAGTGATGTGGGTGTAATTTTTTAGTGGTTATGCTGTGTGTAGAGGAGAATTGACTGTTGCAGCTAGTTTTTTTTCTCTAGATGCTGACAGTATTGAAGAATTCATATATTGTGAAGTTTACTTTTTGAATATTGGAAGAGATCTAGTGTAAACTCAATATGGATTGTTACCCAAATAGTTTGGGAGTCTATAGATGTTGGGAATTATACCCTTTTGAGAATTTGAGAGCTTAACTTATTCTTTTGTAAAAATATGTGGGAATATTAGGAAGGGTTGTCCTATGTTGGTCCCTCCTAAAGCTAGCAAAACACATGCTAATATTGATGATAATAATGAATTTGTAAATCCTTGCTAGGCTATTTTGGAAAAGTAGATGTAGATAGACACACACACACACACACACAAACACACACGCACACACACACACGCACACACACACACACACATAATAAAGAAGTCGATAATCCTAAAGATAAAACTGATATTGATAATTGAAAAAATTCTACTGTTGTTCCTAATATCTTTATAATCCTCTTAGTAGAGTTGTAATAAATTTAAATGGCTTAAAAGATTGTAGAATTTGAAATTATTCAACCAAATCCTCAAATTAGGTATATGTATGGATCTAAAATATTAAAGGTTCAAAATGAATATATTAATTTGACTAAGATAGTGGCTAATGGTGGTTTGATTGAGTGAGGGGGTAATCAAATTGTTCCAGTCGATAAGTGGTTGTCACTAATGGAAGATAAAGGTGATAATATCGAGAAAAGAAAATAATACCAATAATTTTTCAGCCATCCAACTCCATACATCAACTCTCTATAGTCATTTGAAGCATATAATTAACTAATTCCAAATTATATTATTTATTATGAATAATAACCCAATAGATTATTTTACAAGGGTAGCAACTAGAATAAATAACATGAGTATCCCATTTATTAAGTAAAATTACAGCACTCCCTTTACGCTTATCATGTTTGGTACTGAACTTGATCAAATTTTTCTATATAAAATTAAGAGTATATTCAAGAGTAGAGCCAATAGATTCTACTTCTAATAAAAGCATACATATAATAAATACTTATAGAGTTATATAACATCCCAACAATATATTTTTTTCATATGGCTCCAAACCCCTAACATTCTAGCTCACACATACTAAACACGTTTATTTTATGGTGGGGATTTAGGACCTTCATATAACCTTTCAAAATAATGGTCCATTTTCTCATCCTTTTTTTTTTCAACTTTCCCAGATCCCATTCTATCAATCAATAGATTTTCTTTTCTTGATATTATCACCTTTATCTTCCATTAGTGACAACCATATATCGATTGGAACAATTTGATTACTCCCTCACTCAATCAAACCACCATTAGCCACTATCTTAGTCAAATTAATATATTCATTTTGAACCTTTAATATTTTAGATCCATACATATACCTAATTTGAGGATTTGGTTGAAGGATTTCAAAGTCTACAATCTTTTCAGCCATTTAAATTTATTACTACTCTACTAGGAGGATTATAAAGCGATTAGGAACAATAGTATAATTCTTTCAATTATCAATAACAGTTTTATCTTGTGTGCGTGTGTGTGCATGCGCGCACGTGCATGCGGGCATGCATGTGTGTGTGCATGTGGTTTCACACTTTGTTGAAGAACCAAAAGAGTTATCATTATACATGTGCATCTCTACATCTACATTTCCAAAATAGCCTAGCAAGGATTTACAAATTCATTATTATCAACAATATTAACATGTGTTTTGTTAGCTTTAGGAGGTCCCAACATAGGACAACCCTTCATTACTGGAGTCATTAAGCATATGTAGTGCAACTAGGGTTGCAAAATGGTTGGGCCTTACATAAACAATATCTCAACATCGCATTTAGCCCTCGTGACAACTTCAAAAGAAATGGAGAGGGAGGTGGCTGAAGAGGAGGATCAAGAGTTAAATCCAATGGAATTAATGATAAAAAATAGTTGATCTGATTCTGGTACACATCAATCTCCATTTATCAAGCAGTTTGGCCTCGATTCCTAAATATGGTCTTTGCTCATTTGCCATGAAACTGCAATTTCTGAGATAGAGGCCTAAATTTTATCCAACACCATATTTTTCTGAAATCAACTTATGTTTGAAGATTTTTGTATTGATTTATTTCTGAAAATTGCAAATAGGGAAGGTGGGGGAAAATTTGTGCTAGATTTAATTTTGCATCAATTTGTTGAAACTTTGTTGAATTTATGCAATAAGAATGGTGATTGAAATAACAAAACATTTAAGGGTTTTTAAACTGTCATAATGCAGGTGTACCTTTGTTACACCCCGATTGTATAGCTACTATTGCATAGGGCAATTGATTGTAATGATTGAATCAATGTGATGAATAAAACATGCTGTTTAATGATTGTCTCATATTAATGTTAGTTCTATTGATGTTATTCTTGATGAATGTGTATGCAAAGTTATGGAGTAATGTTTGTTCTAACATTTACGATGTTTTATGTATACTGTTATGTTGTTAACATATGACTCCCCTTAGTGTGTCATTGAATGCAGGTGTGTGAACCCTTCCTCCAAGCAGAGGAGAAATATCACTCGGGAGAGGAGCTTGGTCAGGTAAATAGTAAAGAGAACCATCTGGGCATATACACACATCCCTTAGACTGAGTAAGCTGAGTCAGTTTGTTTGAGTTATGGGTAAGTCATTTGTAGGCTTATATGTTGGCATTAGGAGTCTTGTCTACTACTAAATGCATGTATAAATGATGTTTATCTATGTATCTATTTATGATATTCCGATCATTATGATGGTAACATTATTGGTTAGGAGGTGGGCATATATACATGTGTATAGTATTTACACGTATCCATAGGTATATTCATATCGATACAAACGTATGATGGAAAATGGATATGCTCATACGAATGCATCGATATGATATACATACATATACATGTACATAGAGGAATATATACCGGCGTATATACATGTATATATACCCATAACCAAAGATATATGTGGATTTTAATAATATTATATTATTGTTGATTGATGACTTTACATATATATATATATACATATCGGATATGTTGACCGACTTACGATATGTTTATTATTGGATATATACATATTATATATATATATATATGTATTTATTATTAAAAACTATATATATATATATGTATACATTATTAAAAGCTATATATATATATATAATTTATATTTTAATTAAACTCTCAATTTATGAAAATCGATTTATTTTCTAAATTGATCTCAAATGAAGGAAATTGACTTATTTCCTAAAGTGATAAATATTTATCATAAACCTTGGAATTGGACTTTTACAATACTTAAATTATTTAAATGTTTTCTTTTGAATCAAAACTTTTTAACATAGGAATGAAGAAATATTTCATGGGAAACTATAGTGGAACTTTTGTGAAAACAAAATGTAAAGGCATGAGAAGAAAACACGCGCCTGAAGCATGCGGGGCAATGACCAGGTCTCTAAGAATGAAACGCAGAATGCTTGTTAATCGAGCCATGAATAATGGCAATGTGGGTTTCATTCAGCCATGACTATTTCTTCAAAGATGAATCATCAAACAAGATTGCTGCAAATCGCACCAAAATAGACACATGCCTGGAGGTGTCAATTCACCAATTTCCACCATATGCAAGTTTGAACTATTCTTGTTTTGCTGTCAAAGAATGAGGTCGATTCACCTCTAAAATCCACCACATTTCACATTGGAAATATTCAAAACTGAGTTCTGTCAGTTTACATGCCATTTGATCTTGAAAATTGTTGGGTAGGGGGTTCTATATATAGCTGCCCTGTTCATTCTTCACTATCACTTCTTGAATTTTAATTCCTTCTATTTTCTGATAGATTATGTTGTGAGTTATATTTGCTGAGAGCATTAATATGTTTGAGAGCAATCTTTATTTCTGAGAGCTGAGAGTTTCAACTTCTCAAAATTTGAGTTTAATTCTTCAATTCGGCTGTGACCATTACCTGCTGAATAATCAATTTTGAGTGATTATATTCTGAGAGAGATAAGTGGTATTTGTGAGTAAACCTAAGAGGGAAAGTCAGCAACTTGAGAAGAATTTGCCAAACAATCAGAAGTGCTGGAAATACTAAGACTTCAACTTTTGAAGGGACGCTAAAATCAGGCATGAGATATTCTTTTGCTATCCAATTTAATCTTGAATACTAAAATGTTATAATCTTTTGTGATTATTGTTTGTGCATTGGTAAGAAGTCATTTCATTAACTGTGTTTCCATGTAAAAGAGAAAATGAGTTATTATATGAATTGCATATCAGTTTGTATTAGGAAGTAAACTATATAAGGGATAAGGTTGCATATTTGTGAAATGCATTACTTGTATGATCTCCATATAAGGGGAATATGTTGAAGTAGTTACTAAAATACTACGACAGAAATGAAGGCATTGAACTAAGTAGCGAACACAACTTAAGTTATTGGATTAACTTAGATAAGCTTATGAAACTCCTAGGATGAGGATTTCCAATATGGGAGGGGGTTATGTGGTTACTTGTTATGTTGTTTCATTTCTAGTATGTTAGTATGTTGTAGGATGTCTAGGGTACGTTTTACCCATTGAAGGACAAACCTATGCATAGAGTAAGGAAGCCTTAAGTGAAATCGACCCTGACTATTGCAAGTGATAGATGACCTTCATTCTATACATTGAATGGGAATACTTTGGCCAAAGTAGTGAAATGTACAACATCCACTTAGATGTGAGTTAGTTGAGACTACCTTGTTAGTTCACCGTGATCTTGTATTACATACTAGTTCGAGAGTTGCCGGATGCACAGGACCTAATTATGTAGGACACAACACTATGCTTAGTTGGTAATCGTTAACAGATACCGTACCAATCTCTTTGTTTGAAGGGAGGGCCATTTATTGAATAATAGATGTGCGGGGGACCGCATTACAAGTCTATGGTTGGCGGAAAAGTGCTCAAGTGATGTTTCTCGTCTACAACAAGCGGTTGATGTACCAAGATTTGAAAGGACGGATTCCTGGACCTTCTTAATTCTATTTGTTCAAAAAGCTTACGAGTTATGTATGTATCTTGTGCCTTATTACTTTGTTGATTTCTTTGAAAAGAAAAGAAAAATGTTAAAATTTGAATTATGTTGTATCATGTTTTCAAATTGAAAGGAATTTTTTTATTGAAATGGCATTGTCTTATTGGTGTTAAAATTGAGAAATTTTTATTGTACGTACAGGTTAGGTCATTACATGTGGTATCAGAGCTACCAGGTTCTGCATTGAAACCTATGAGCTCATTACGCAATAATGCGTAAACCTTATCAGAAGATAATGGTTGAAAAGTTCTTGTGCCACAATAGCAAGAGAAAAGAACTTAGTGAAGTGAAAAGAAAGACACAATTCTTAGTAACGTGTGTAAATTGAGACTAGTTAAGAGTTATCCCTGGAGAAGGAACTCCTAAACCAACAACTTATAATATTACCTAGGATTGTGGAAGATTATGCAAGCTGGTCATGTAGGAAGGGTAGGAAGAATAACTAGTATATACCTTATCCTACAATATAGTTATTTGACTCTAAGGAAAAATAAGGAATGAGAAAACTCCTTAATTGTAGCTACCTACAATTGTAAAGAGTCAAGAATTCTTGGATTATGAGAAAACACTACTAATCTATGAGTATGCAATGTCAACATTAATTAGATCAAAGTAGGAAGTCAACAAAAGAGGTATCCACAAGGGACAAAAAACTCTTGACATAAATCTAAGGATAGAGTCTTATTAAGGAAAAGGTTAGTACTTAGAAATTAACAAAAGAAACTTGTATGAAAATCTTTTGATCATGTGTATGTATGCTTTTATGCTTTCCATGAGATAATTAAAAGTTTAATTAATCTAACTTGGATAAACATCAGGTTTAATACAACCCTCTAACCATGGTGAAAATGTATGAGAGGACGAGAAATATTCCTGGTACAAGTCGTGAAGATGAACAAAGAAGCACTGGTGTGGAAGCAACGCTCAACTTGATTTTGGCAAGGTTAACCAATCTGGAGAATGGAGAGAAAGATAGATTGGAGAAGGAAATAAGCATCAACAACACAAAAGGTGAAAGTTTGCTTCATGGAGATGGTGATAACTGCAATCATGAGAAGGAAAAGTCACCAACCTGTTGACAGGGGTTTTATGACCGCACCAACACAGAATAAAGTTTCCCAACGGATACTCTATCCTCTCTTGAACAAAGTCTCCTGCATGCTAAGATTGCTAGAAAGATTATGCACTCAATTCCAAGGTTCCTTCATGCAGTGGATAGTCTCAGTTGGCTTGATGTGATTTGCTGGTATCTCAAAGGGGGACTTTTGTAATTGTTCAGCTGACGATCAAAGTGAAAGGGGTTTTCACAAGCTTCGAAGGATCTGTCAATGTAGCACAAGTTTCCTAAACTAACCAAAAATGTACTGAATTGAATGGTTGCAGGGATTAGAAAAGCTATGGACTATTCTATGTGCGAGACGTGGAGATCAACTTTCGCAAACTTCAACTAGGCTCTGCTTTGCCTCGCTTTGGACAGCTTCCACAGAACCGGTGCAATCTTCAAAGGAGTAGCTAGAGATTCAAATCACGATTCAACATGCAGATACCATCACAACGATGCATACCAACATTCGAATCGAAATTGAAGTTAGGTCCACAATATTCTAGTTGACCACGCAAAGCAAACCCACCGTCAGTGAACTTGCTAGTGGTATGGATTCAACGAAGCTTGTTTAAATTAAACACCACATTCCACAACTATCATCTACTTGCATGAAATGAAATCTACTTTGCTTTAAGCTACTTTACGATTCTAAGTGAATTGGAAGGACAAAGAAGGCTCACTAGCTACCCACAACAAAAGATGAAACCATCAAGCAATGATAACTCTTTTTATTATGAGTGTTCACAACAACTTCTTACAAAGCATTCAAGTAGAAAACTTTCCTTCCTCAATCTAAACTATGCAATCAATCTATGCTATCTCTTTATGCTATCTCAACTCTATGATCTATCTCTAATGAATTACAAATGAGGGGGGATGTCCCTTTTATAGCTGGCCAAATCCAATGGATGGCTCAAATTCAATTACAATGGAGGGCTCAAATTGAGCCACATATGCCCTAACCCTAAAAACTGCTACCAAGAAGAGGGGTAATAAATGAGCAATTAATGTCCACCATCATCTTCTAGGTCATCATCCAACAAGGCGTTTCCATTCTCCCTCTCTTTGACCGCGAATTCAATGAACCTGGCCAACATTGCTTCAACTTCCTGAACTAAAATAGGTGGGATGTGGTTGAGTTGAAATTTAAGGACCGTGACTGTCTGCCCTTGCCGAATACAGGATTTCCTCCATGCGACCAACACATCTTGAGTGCTTTGAATAAGGCTGGAAAAGGTTGAGATATTTTCAAAATCATCCTGAACAAATGACTTAACCTCTGAAAAGTAAGGCCCCAATCTGTTCTTTAGGCCATTTACAGTTATCTCCTCTGAAGTCAATCTCTTGGCAAATATAGACTCAAGTGTGTTTAGGACCCCTTCCAGAATATTGCCCATCGCCTTTCTGACTCTAGCTGAATCCACTTGTGCTGCATCAAAGAAACCTCGGCCCGTGACCACTGAGGAGTACCAATTGGTGAAGTCATATCTGTCACCATTCTGTATCACACCTCCCTCCACCAGAGTCTGCAAGGGCATGTGCATCAAAGCCTCCAAACGAAGAACACTCTTCGTCTGATAGATATGTGTCTCGCTCCAAGCTTGATCAACGGTGTCCATGCATGCCAGAATGCTAAAGGCCTGCTGATAAGCACGAACTAGATCCTCCATGAACTTCTCTGTCTCAGTGTGAACACTGCCAATCCATTTATCTGCCTCCAGAGCCATCTTCCTCAAATCTTCCAGGCCACTAATTGATTCTCTCGGGAGTTCTGCCGGAAGGTCAACTGCTAGGTTCTCCTGTCCGCATGGACGTGCTAAGTGCTGCACATAGCCAATCAACGTCCTATGCTCCTTCAACCTTTTGTATTTTCCCTCTATATGGAGCAATCTATCCTTCAAAGCCTGGTAGGAGCTGTCGCATTCTTCAATTATTTGAGCTCTAGTGGGATGACCTAGGTCAACAGTGGTAATCACATAATTTTCTGGTATCTCCTCATCTCGATCGTACTCTTCTTTCAGGACAACCATGTGAAGTGTGTGAGAACTTGTTTCATCTGTAGAAATCTTGGAGAATTTTCTGGCCTTCTTTTCCTTTAGTGCACTGATCCTACTAAGGAGCTCTTCCATCTTAATCGCCGAGTCAGTCTCCTCCTCGGAATCCCTTCTCATTCTCTCCCTTAGCCAATCCGGCACTACCTGTTGCGGATCACAAACAATAAGAGGCTGCTCCTCTCTTGCTTCTTCTTCATGTGCTTCTTCTTTATTAATATTCTGATGAGGCTCATCAACCTCCATCTGCTGGGTATCTTCTCTTGAAACCTGAGGCTCCTGCCCTACAGTAGTCTCATCCTCTAAAACTGCGTCTATCTCTTGCTGGAAACGAGTGTTAGTCGTTGTTTCCTCTTCTTCTTCCTGCTGGTCATCTCCTCTAGGCATATTGATGCTCTGACGAATTGACTCACTACGGGGTGGTTGATTTGCTTCATGCAGTTCTTGTTCTTCATTCAATCTATTTCTCTGACTCTCAAACAGTGAAAGCTCCTGCACGCTCGAGGATCGAGCCTATGACTGTAAGGGTGACGCTTCTACTTTCTGGGGTACCGGCTGAACTTGTACCTCTTCTCATGGCTTAGAAGTTTTGGCAACTTGTTTTCTTTTCTTTGCTGACAGCGGCCTCTGGTCACCCATGAGATTGTAAGTAAGAGAAACTGCTTTACTTTTGAGCCTATTTACACGCCTCTCCACCTAGCTCCTTGTGAATGTCAGAACCGGTATGCATAGTGTATCCAAGTCTGTGATCTCTGGCTCCGACCAATCAGGTAGTGGGACCGGTGTGTTTCTTACTGACTCATAGTCTGGCTGCATTACATTCACATCCTCATCCACTTGATTTGGAACTGGAACAACCTCGCACTCTTTGATCATCTTCAGAGGTAGCCTAGTAAACATCCTCCTAACTTCAGCATCATCCTCCGCATTGGCCCAAAAATCTTCAATATGAGCCTTGTGCCTGTACTCCACATTCTACACCATTCTGATGTTATTGTAAGGATCGAAGTCTTGCCTGCTGGTGTGGTATGTGAGGTGGAAGAACTGTAGCTCGTCCTCAGCTTCTCTGGCTGCCTGTAAGGAAGGACATACTTCATTTGGATTTCTCATGGTAATCGGGAAGTCTAAACCTCCTTTCTTCTTCTTCTTCTGAATTTTGTCATAGGCAATGAGCTTCCTAGACACTTCTAACATTATCATCTTGTTAGTGGGGCACTGTTGTGACCTTTTTCACACATCGCCCCATCGCAAATGGGGACCCCCAGTAGTCTGCTAGTTTTTAGGGTTTTGTCTCCTTGCAACGGTTTCATGAGGTCACCTCTTTCAGAGTTTCAAGTCAGTCTTCTGAGAGTCATCCAAGCCAAGTCAATAATCCACGCTTAAATCAGTGCCTAAACGTCACAAAAGTGCTCAGAGGGCCTGGGAGATGAGGATCGCTTGTGCTTTCGGCCAATTCTGACATTTCCTATTTTTTAGGGAATCTGCTTTTTTGCTTTTTTGTTTTTTCATTTTTGGCATTTTTGGACCAAATGGGGTTCCCTATTTTTTAGATTTTACTTTTTTCTATTTTTAGAAAGTCAACCCTGGTCAATGAGTCAACTTCCCATCTTTAGATCCAAAAATCAACCAAAAAAATCAAAAAATCATTGAAAAATCAAGGTGAAATCGAAAAATCAAGTAAAAATCAGGAAAAACATGGAAAAATCAGTCAAAAAGCTGAGAAAATCACCAAAAAGTCAACCCCAAAAGCATGAAAATCTGGAAAAATCGTTTGAAAATCAGTCAAAATCATGAGGAAAATCGCCCACAATCAACTCAAAGGCGTGAAGTTCATGAGAAAATTTTGTCTAAGTTTGGAAAATTCGCCATGAAGGAGGTTGGCCCTTAAAATGTGGGAAGTGGCAAAGAATGGCAAACCTTGTCCAAAGTCCACCATGCCTAAGAAAAGAATGGCAAGGACTTAAGAAAGTCCGCCCAGTGTCATGTCCCCATTTTTGGCGAGCATCAGAGATCGTAAGATAAGCCTATCATGAGATCCTCGTAGGCTGATAGAGTGGTTAGAAGGTCGTTTCGAAGCTTGGCTCAGCTTCTGATTGGCAGTTTTGATCAATTGGCTTTTGTTTGGGCTCAATCGGAGACTTTTTGCAGAATTGCTATTTTTAGCAGTTCCTGGCAGCCAGCGTGGGACCCCTGCTATTTTTAGCAGTATGGACTTATGGCATTTAGAATCACTTCCGTTGTCGTCAGCATCAGACGGCTCGAGCATCGGGTTAATAATGAGCGAGATATTAATATTTAATTGAATTAATTAAATATTAATTATTTAATGATTATAATGTAAAGTTATAATATTAAATTATAACTTAAGTGATTTGCCTTGAGGGGTGCGCCCATCATCAGAAAGGGGCCAGTTTGCGAATTAATTTATTATAAAATATTCTGGCTGGAACTATGGGAAATTAAAAGATTAAAAGTTGAAATATTTTAAAATTCCCTATCTTTAAGGAAATCGCACTTTTGTGCAATAAAGGGGTTTTGCATTGGTTTTTGAGCCATTATGACATTTTGTGAATCGAAAATTTGCCAGTCTTTGCCAGAGAACGGAGACCTTAGGGTTTGTGTTCGAAATTCTTGGAGAACGAGCCATCTCCATTGAATCAGTTCAGAGGGTGTGAGATACCACCCGATTTACTATCAGTTGTGAGATTTTCTCATCCAGAGGAAATCACGGAGCTTCAGAGGATTGATTATCTTCAGAGATCTTTCAGTGTTTGCACTCAGCATACTTTCCATTCATCTAGACGACCATCTTCAGAGATTCTGGAAAGCTACAGGGAAGCCGTACATTTTAGTTTATTGCTGAGTACTGTTTTACCAGCCGTACAAACTGTACCTGGCCGTACATCTGCAAGCTACTTGGAGACTCAAATCTCAGAGGGTTTTGCCAGGGTTTAATTCAAAAGATACATCTCTATCAGGGCGCACCTATTTAACAGAGTTCTGGAGTTTCAAACATTGATCTAAAGGAAGCCGTACATTTGCATTTATACCAGCTGCTGCAGCCGTACTCTCACACAGCCGTACCTTCTAGTCACAAGGAGACGCCTTCACTTTTGATCATTTATCTGCTTTCACTCAAGCGCCTAGCATACTGGGACATTCCTTGGTTACCAGACGGGGGGAGAAGGGAGGAGCCAACTCAGCCGTACCTTATTGTTCATTTACAGCCTGCTGTTTACCAGGTTTTTATCATAAAAAAAGTGTATTCTCATTTGCATGTTAGCAGATCCATGTTGCATTGAGCTCATATGAATGATAAAAGAAACGCCTTCATTATACCTTGTATTTTCTATGCATATTGGCTATCTAGGATTTTTATAGAATTTATTATTATTTTTCTAGCAAAATTGTACTCTTCATTTATTGCTTAAAAACCCTAGAAACGTCCAAAACTCAAAAACTTCAGAAAAGATCGGAAAAACTGTCAGATTCAGAATTAGGGGAAACAAGGGGTTTCTACACCCAGCAATGAAGAAGGATGGCAAGATGTCTTTGAAGTCCGCCCTAAAAATGAGGGACTTAGCAAGCCAGGTCTAAAGTCTGCCCAGCTTTGGCAAGATGAGTGGAAAGTCCGCCCAAGCCTTGAGGAGTATGGCAAAGACCTTGGAAAGTCCGCCTTTGACTTGGCAAGGACTTAAGGAAGTCCGCCTAGGCATAAAAGAGGGGAAAAATTAAAATTTTTGCTAAGTGTTTAGTGCCTTGAGGTAAAAATCCGAAATTTGCCCAATTATAGAGGCCTAAAAGTGGAAAAATTGAAATTTTGGCTAAGCATTTTAATGTTTTAAAAGGGAAAAGTGCGAATTTAGGCTAAGTGTGAAAGGGCAAGCCTAGTAGAAAGTCCGCCATACCTTGAGGAAAGATGGAAAAGACTTAAGGAAATCCGCCTAGGCCTTGGCAAAGGAAGAATGAAGTTCGCCTAGCATGAAAAGAGAAGGAAGGTTAAAAAAATTCGCCTAAGTCTGGATGTCTAGAGAAAAGTTGATAAAGTTGGCCAAGTATACAGAGAAAAATGCACATGGCAAAGGGGCAAGAAAGTCCGCCCTTGGCTAGAAGGGATTAAAAATTTGTCAAGTATCATGGAATTTTGCCTAAGGAAGACATCCAAACTCAGACTTTGCCTAGAGAAATTCGTCTGACCAAGAGAAAAAATTGATTTTGGCATAAAAAAATTTGCTTGACACAATTCAAAGTCCGCCATGGCAGGAGAAAATGGGGATCTGGCATAACATTTATCGACGGAACAGCTAAAATTTTGACTTGGCTAGACGAAAATCGAAATAAATTTGGAAAATAGACTTTTAGCGAAGGGAAAAAGGAGAAAAATTGAAATAGCCATGGGTCCAACACGAACGGGTTGGAAATAAATTAAAATATTTTAATATTTATTTTCAAATACTCAGAAATATAAAAGCCTTGGAAAAAATTAAATTCGCCAGACGTGTATCGGAGGAAAATAAATTGTGCCGGACAAAGATAAAATCCAATAGGCAAAATTAAATTCGCCAATGATTTAAAACTTGGAAAAATCGAATTTAATTAGACATTTAATGCTTTTCAAAAATTTGAGAATTAAAGATAAACATCTAAGCAAAAATCGAATTTTTGAAAATCAAAGAGATTTGCCTAGATAAGATCGCCATGGAGTTTTTTCGAAAAATAATGGAAACTTGCCTGTATGAAGAAGAGAAAACTAATTGAAATCGAGAGAGAAGAAGGCAGTTGCTAAAACAAATCAAGTTCTTTAGCATTATAATGAGTTTCAGCAACTCATTTTTAAAAGACACAGCTGAAGAGAAGTTAATCTCTCGAAATTCTAAGGCGATCAATCCTTCTGCAGGCAAGATCGATTTTCTCAGAGGAAGAAGTAATTTTCATTACTAAAGAAGAATTTTCTCGAGGAAGGAAAGAATTTATTTGCTGAAGTCGAGTTTTTATGCAAGAGGGGCGCACTTTGTCACTTGCTTTTTGGTTAAATTCTCAAAGTTTAAATCTGATCTGCAGCTAGAAGTTCTTTCCTGAGGTTTGAGGTTCAATTGGATAAATTTGCCATTCTCCTTCTGTCTTTTTCATTTTAGCTAAGCTCTAGCCAAGTTTCGATGAAATTCATTTACTTTCAGCTTGCTTTTTTCGTAGAAATTTAATTATTTAATAAGCTAAAAGTAAAATATTCGAACACAAGGCACGGAGATAAATTATTTTAAAATGTCTTCGTATTAATGTTAGTAATTTTGATTGCAGGTTAAGGACCACGGTGGGAGAATCATCAAAGAAGGTGCCAATGAAGTTTGCCAGCAAAGGCGCACAGCGAGAGTCGAAAATAAATTCAAAGTGGAAAAATGTCGCAGGCACTGATCTGGGACATGTCAACTTCATAGAGTTCAAGAAAAGAGAATATGGACAGGATGGACTTCCGACACCAATTGCCAGATGAATGGTGAGAAATGGAATATTTCAGGCAGCTGGATTCCTGCCTGCAATGGATTGTGCTGAATTAATGGTAGAATGTGCTATCCACTACGATGCTCAAAAGAGGCAAATCATTGCACCCGACGGCAGAATTCTGGCTCACCTAGGCGAGGTGGCCATACAGGAGACATTTGGCATCCCAACACATTCTCGTACCACCTACAAAACCAGGGAGGAAGCCAAGGAATTATATGACAGCCAGCCAGACTTATGCGCCACAAATGTTAACAAGGCATGGCTGGAGAAGCCTAAAACATCAATAGAGAAGATGCCTAAGAGGCCATGCTGGATGGACTTTAAAGAAGATTATGGGGACATCATTTTGATGCTGAACATAATAGCTGGCAACCCTCAAGGAGCATTTTTTGAAAATTGGATGTATTACTTCATAGATGAAATCACTTCCGGCGTAAAAATGTTCAACTGGTCTCGAATGATAAGTAACAATCTTCACGAGCAGTTGGTCAATTTGGAAGAGACTAAGTCTTTTCACATGAGCTCGTATATTGTCTACTTATTGGCCAGGTCATATAAATATCTAGGACTAGTTTGCAAAGGCAAAGTTGGCAACAGAGAAAATGAACTCAGACCTTTTGATTGCTACCCACAACTTTAGCTGAGGGAGAAATCTCATTTCAGGCGGGTGCATGATGCCTTCTTAATGTATATTACCAGAACACTTCAAGGAGGAGTGCATCAAAGGCTGAGTCATGAGGCAAAGAGTTTGATCAGTAAATATGGATCCTGGTTCATCCAGTTTCCAAAATTTACATATGTCAGGATCCAGGGATTTACTGGAAATCCCTATAAGTTGCCCATCTATCCGACGAATCGGATGATCCTGCTTGAAGTCCTGAGGCAGTTGGAAGAATACTAGAACATCCAGAGGCCGACTAAAAAGGCAGCTGTTACATTCCCATTTTTCATCAGGAATATGTTAGAATCCTGTCCGTCAGCGCAAGCAACTGAGAGCCCCAGGTTGGAAATCCAGTGGTACCCGTTCACAGCCTATAAGTCCAGGGTGAATTTTGACCCACATCATCGTATTCAGACAGTGGATGGGAGAAGGTACAAGCACAAAGTGGAATTGGAGGACTTTTGGGCGAACGCTGTTGATGAATATGAGGTCAGGAGATTATGGTCTAGAATGCCAGTAGACTTCATGAGGGCGATTGAACTTTGCCGGGTGCTTGATCAGTTGTAGGACGATTGGAATTATGTCCATCCGCGCTTCGAGGAGAGTCGACCTCTTCCTCCCGTAAAGTGGTCAGAGCCTGAGCACTCAGATTTGACAACTCTGATGAGGCCAGTGACCAAGTACTCTCAGTGGTGGGTCGACCATCATGTCCAGGAGATGAGACAGAAAAGAATAACGCTCACGTATGACTTACTGAGCGAGACAGAGGCGTACTCTAATGTTGGTGTATCCCATCAGGATTTGGTTGAGATTGGAGAGAAGAGGAAGGAAGTAGTTCCAAGTATAGAACCTGTTCAGAAAAGATAGAAGGGAGAACCATCTCGTTCTGCAGCGTCTCGGAATATTGATGAGCTGGTTGAAATGATTGGAGCTTCTGCAGTTCAAGAAGGGGACAATGAGCCTATTCAGCTGGATGATGATGAGACCTCATCACCTACGGGCACAGAAATACTAGGTTCAGATAATGAGATGGAAGTCCAAAATGAGGACTTCGAAGAGGGAATGATTTCCGCCCTCAGAGGAGTCTTGGATGTTCCTAATGAAGAGAACATTCAGGAGGAAGATGGCATTGATCAGCCTAGCATCCCGGATTGGCTGATAGAAAGGATGAAGATTCAAGCACCAGAAGAAGCCCAAGAGGAAGATGATATTGCAGATTTCTTGGCAAGGTTGGAACAGGTTGCAATTAAGAAGCCTGCCAAGAAATTTTCCACCATTCAATGGGACGAGGCAGGCAGTCGTTCCCTACACATCGCAGTACCAACAGTGGACAAGCCACAAGATGAGATCACTCCTCAAGAGTACGCCATAACCACTATAGATCTTGGCCCAACCACAAAAGGTCAAGAAGTGGAGGAACTAGATAATTCCGTCTCAACTGTCAAGGCGAGATTGGAAAAAGAAGTGGCGAAAAAGAAGGAATATAAAAGGGAAGTTGAACGCCTGAAGGAGTACATACGGCATCTAACCCAACCACTCAATCAGGGTGATGCAGTAGCTCCTCCTCTCCTTAATTCCTCACAGGAAATAGCCAAGGATGTAGAGCAAGGGATGGTCACAGCCAAGGAGGCTCAGGAATGGATGGTAAGCGAGGGAACGGAGGCAGCCTCGTTTGTGGAGAAATTGGCACTCGCCTACGTGCAAACTTCTTCTTTTCTTTCCAGACTTGTTGATATGGCGGAAATTTGGGACAACCGTCCAGATATTCAGGAGAGGCTCATTCCATGCTTAGGGTCCTGAAGGGCGTTCCAAGGGAAGAGTTAGTTGAAAGAAAGGTGATTGTTGCAGGAGCAGCTTATGATTTTCACCATTGGTTTTGGGCAGTGACTATACGGAGAGAGATTTTGGAAAGAGTGAAAGCGGATGGGCTCAGAGTTGAAGAGCAAGTCAAAGAAATCCGGGAGAAAATTTATATGATAGCTGCAGATGTGTTTGACCGAGAGATTGTCCGGGAAAACGACATGCAGCTGGAGAGGTTGAAGCGTAAGGTTTAGGAGGTTTTCTTCTCGGCTACTGGACCACTTTTGAGACAGGATTTCGCGAGAGTGGCGAGTCTCTTGGCCATCCGGAATGATTTTGTGAAGCAAGAGGTGGATTGGGAAAACACCTTCGCCAAATGTGCTAAGGACTTGGATGGACTTGAATTCCGGATTAGCATGCTGCCACCCGTCACGGTGGAGGAGGTTGTCACGGTCTTGTCAGGTTCATCGAGCGCAATGCTGCCCAAGAAGATAGGGACGCCTCTCCTTGATGATAGCTCCAACTGCCACTTCACTGCCTGTTACTGATTGTTTATTGATTGATAACTGATGTTATTTTGAGCAACCCTAATTAGGGTTGGGTTGTATTAATCTTGGCCGTCGATATTGTTTTAGTCTCGGCCCTTTATTTGATTTTTGAAACTCTATTTAAACTGGTGATCTCTCACTTTCATTGGTGTGGAGACAGTATATGAAATTGTTGCATTGAGACTATTTCCGATAATAAGAGCTCTTATGCATGATTTTCTTTGAATAACTTTTATTGTCAAGTAGTAAGCAAGGTTGCATATCTTCTTCTACCATAGATTAGAGTTAGAATTAAGTTAAGTAGAATTTTCTTTAAATATTGGTTAAGTGAATGAGAGATTGATCGTATAGATTCAATGGTGAAGTATTGCTCATACTTTCTTTGAATGGACGATTTGCATTCGATGCGTAAAGTTAGCCCGAGCTTATAATTGTGGAAGCTTAACTTCGGTCTCATTTGAGGCTTGAAAATAATAATCACACCCCTTGAAGATTGCACCCACTTTGCGTAGTTGTCCTAGGGAGGCGAAACAAAGCGCGGTTATCCTTTTCATCGAATCTTTACTGTCTCTTAAATTCTTAGGCGTAGAATAGATCCCCTAAACCCTTATCTTTTTGCAATTTTTTTTTGAGATCCAAATTGAAGTCCTAATTGAAGAAGCTTTTAATGATAAATCCGCGTAAGTCCCGAACTTGTGAAAATTTCTTTAACGTAAGTCCCCTTGTGTATTACCAACAAATCACAATGCCCATTGAGCTTATCCACACGTTAAGACCTGGCAAAAGAAACCTTGGAATCGCCATATGATATTCTCACAATCTTAGCATATGCGGTGGTTTTTCAAGAGAGGATAGAGTGTCTTTGGACATTTTATTCTGTGTGTTCGGTGGATGATAAAACGTACACCAATAGGTACCTCGGTAATCTGTATGTATACGATGTGAATCCCTGCAACCTAATGTAGGTGAACTTCGGAAATTGGATAAACTAATATCTGTACTCTTTGATCAGCTCCTGAGCTTCCTTTGAAATTCTGTGTTGAATTCTTCATTGAAGAGCCCTTGTTATATGCATCGTGAAGGCGTCATTCACCCTTTTATAGCTAGCGGTGTTGGTCAAGTGCAACTGCGGGCAGGCCTCATAGATTTTAAACTGCCCAGGACCACATCCGATTGGCTCCTTGTACGTTATTCCTCTATATTTGGTCATCCGAGCCAACATATATATAACATATGAACTCATGTAAAATGTCTTTGTCCTCCTTAGGTGCCTGAACTGCTCATCTAAATTGTCACTTATCATCCTTGCCCAATCAACACGCTCCTTCCCTTCCAATACAACTCCGATGTAATAAAACATCCATGGCTTGAAAATATATGCTTGAGAGCTTCCATTCACCCGGTTGAGCATCATTATCAGGTCACAATACTCTTGTTTCACATCATCTGATATAATCTGTTTAGGCAACTTTGTGCATGAAGGTCTAGGCTTGTTGGCGTAACAACTAACACCTCTGGAGTGCAAGTTGGTACAGACAGCTATGGACACTACGCAATGAGTGCTTTTCAAATTAGGAGGGGAAGCTCCCTCGTTCTGCTTGACAAAAGTGCTTGAAAAGGGAAATAAACTAAACTATATCCTGTCTTTTTGTCTCAGTTGTAAGAGGTACAAGGCTTTCACGAAAACTCTATACATTGCAGCTAAGTATTTTCTAGTTTCGCAAGACTTAACTACAACACACAAAACTAACTTTAACTATCCAATCCCCTCAAGAATTCAGAGCATGAGGAAACGGAGCAGGAATGATTATCTAACGATAAACCGAGTACAGACTCACAACGTGAAGGCAAGGTGGCACGACTATCTGCTTGTTTGAATAGGCTTATTATTCACACACCACACGATAAACAAGTACAGATTCTCAACTTGAAGGCAAGGTGGCACATCTATCAGCTCAATCTAAACAAGTTTATTGAACACAAAACATGAAAGATAGCCAACTAGGACAATAAATTGCATAGGCGAGACACACATACAATCTACGATCAAACTAGCCACTATATCTAACTAAGGCAAGAATTCACCATCATATTTGCATGAAACCCAAGTGGCATAACAATTCATCATAATAGTAAATACTCATGAACAGGTATAGAACGAGCAATATTGAAGGCAAGGTAGGCACATCATATATTTCTCTCTCGTGCAAAAGTTTCTGAACATATACAATAATAGCAATACTACAGGCAAGGTGGGCACATGTATTCTATCATGCAAAAGTTAATTACAAATGAGCAAAAGCTCTTATTTATAGACATGGAAAGGTGTAGGGAACCCTAAAATCACCTTGAGTCAACTACAGTCTTGCAATGTATGCAAGATTTATTGCTAAGCCCTAATAAGGTAAACTATACAGTTAACTGGAAAACTACCATCAGTTAACCGGTACAATTAATCTAAAAATCAACAATGTGGAAGCATGCACGTCCTTATTGAAGGCAAGTTAATTGGAACACTACCATCAATTAATGTAAACCCTAAATACAACTCCAAGTGAATAAAGATAATCCCAGAATAGACATGCATGAGATGAGACAGCGAGTTAACTTGAAAAGGTAACACCAAGTTTAACTCCTGTGTGTAATGTCTATCCTGAGAGGTGAGAACTGAAGTCTACTAGCCGTGATCTCGAGCAACCAATCCCTCAACGAGATTGTTAATTGCATCATTTTCTAGAGCTTTGATACTCTGTCGAAGTATGCTGTCTGTGTAGCATGTCCTCTCTAGCTGTGATTTGGGATTGAAGTTCACCTCTGCTCTTGGTTGCTTCATTGAACAATGCTGACATGACTGTAAGCTGATTAATCTTACAGCCAGTGGTCTCCCCATTGAAAATAGTATGAATGAGTTCTTGGAGCTCTGATTGTACATCAGTAAGCTCAACATATGCACCACCCTCAATCTAATACCAACACGGTAAGCAAGACACTAAGGTTCTCACAAACTGGAGTGCACTAGTAACGTGCTCTCTACTCTCAGCCAACTCTGATGCCATAGTTTCCAATAGCTTTGCCTTGAAAACCAACTGTGTTTTCCAAGAGTAGATAGCCTCTTTATCCTCTGCATCTGTGACTGATTCATATGCCACACTCAGGTGAGCAATCATAATCTCGTCCCGGGGTCTACTAATCGCCATGTCTCGCTTCTCATCCTAGAGACGTAGAAGGAGCTCTCATGCATTGTACCGCAACTGATATAGCTCAGTGAGCATAGAACGGCCTCTAGCAATGAACTCCTCCTCCCATTCTTCCAAATGTTTTCCGTATGCAATCAAGTGATTAAGCTAGCCCTGTTCTGCTGGAGGCTCAAGCATCGGTGGGAGTGTGGCGGTAACATCTGACTTGTGTACAAGGCTAGAAATGTACTGACGAAGCTGTCTGATTTCAGCCTTGAGGGCTGCCTTATCTTCTCCGTCCAACATTCTATCCCTAGCACTGTCTGTAGCAACCTGTAGGAGATCAACCTGAGTTTGGCGAGTGCTACGACCAAGGTTGACTGTGATAACCTCGAAGTCCTGAGATTCCAACTCTTCCAAACTCTTCCCCTGTGGAGGTATAGCAGTCTCAACGATGACCTCCATATCAACATTCCTCTCCACGTGGACCATGTTCTTGATCCTCTTGTTTGGCGCATCTTGGTAAACCTGATCAAAGTTTGAATGATTAAGGACATAGGATGGCTGCCTCCTCTTCCTTCCCAGTTGAGTTTCAATCCAAGACTGGTCTCGGCTAATGCTACTGAAAGGATCTATACTAGCAACAGGAGGCTCTGACAAGAGTGAATATGTAGAGGAGCTGTTGCAAGATGGGGAGTCTAAATCCAATTCGATATGAATCGGGACTGGTGACTACTCCGGAATTGGTGTAGGAACTTGAGACTGAACCTCAGGCACTAGCAAACTTTGAATTGGCCTCTGAATTGGTTCTGTGATAGGATGTCTGACAGGCTCCATGTGTGTATCAATGGCAAGCGCCTTTCCTTTTGAATTGTTTGGTGCTTGACTTTTCTTGGGAGGGTTACTCCTCTTCTCTTGTTTGGGTTTTGACGAGGAAGGTAGCGAAGGATCCACCACCGACGGCTCTGCTCTAGACACATTTACCCTCCTGGTCTTCTTGCTATCAAGGTAAAGTATATTGTTATGAATAACTCTACTTGACCTCTCCTTTACTGACACGTACTCCTTGGCATACCAATCAACTGTTGGCAGTGGCTGTGTATCAACTTGCTCTCTGAAAAACTAAGGACTTCTCTCTCATCATCCGATAAACCTCCCACATCTTCTGCCAAGAATACAAAAAATTGTGAGAGAGAGAAGCAACCGTAGCTACGTCTGCGGACCTCGAAGTCGTCCACGCAATTTTCCCAATAGTCTTCCATAGAAGGCTTATGATATGCGCGACCACCGAGGGGTGCTGTGTAATGACCCCAAGGATCATAGGCACGTACCTCAAAAAGATATTTGAGATGATACCTCTCTAGCTCCTATCCTGCAGCTTTGGCATCAACTGCCGTTTTGCACCAATATATTCCAAACTGAAAGGGAAAATTAGCAGCTGGTTTATGCTTGTGGCGCAAATGATGATGAACATCATGTAATTTCCTCAAGAACTCCATAAAGACTGTTCTATCTGAAGGATAGCGTGGAAGCATGGCTGGATTTCCTGTAAATCCATATACTTAGATATAGGTGTATGTCGAGAACTGAATGTACCAGTTTTCCCAACCATCCATCATTGCTCTAGCAACTATCGAGATACGAACATGCAACTCCTGGTCCAAATTTCTCACTGTATAAGTCCAGAAAGCCTCGTGAACACTCCTAAAGTGATGTTCAACCTTAGTGAACTCAAGCTGATCATAATAGTGATAGACTTTTGAACACTGAGAATGCCAACGGTGTTTAACCCTCGGAACTGACCCTGATAGGCGATCAAGTACACGAGGTAAGAATACATGTGAAACTTGTGGGAAACTAAGAAACCGGCGATTTGCTTGTGGATAACATCGCTAATGAAGGATGCCCAATCATAATGCTCCTGCCCAGATATGATGCAACCAATGATGTAATACATCTAGGGCTGGAAAACATTTGCATGTGAATGACCTGAGACACGATTCAAGAGTGTGATTAGAATCGCGTACTCATCCTTGTACTCACCATGACCCACATTGTTTGGCAATTTGTTCTTCGCTTGCTTTAACCATCGTTCTGCCATCTTGCTTTGGCACTTGTCTACATCAGCGTTGAATGCATGCTCACACTGCTCCATAGAAATAACCAGACTGTTCGGGTGCTGAGGGATACCAAAACTTCTTTCAATGTCCAGAGGCTTGAGACTACAAATGACTCGTCCATCTACTGACACTATCTCACGAGTAGCAGAGTTGTAATGCTTAATACAAGACATCACAAACTCAACACAATGAGCGTAGATAGGTATGGAAGTGGCCTCAAGTAACCCGGACTGCTGAATGTTCTGAATAATCGAATCTCTAATCTTGATTGGGTCTAAGACTGCCTTTGGCAGCACCTTGTGGAGATTCGTCTCGACTGTCCCGATGAAGTCGTGAGTTAGGACTGATTTGGTCTTGTATTCGAGCTGAGTGTATTGCATTTTGAAAAACTCGCCCATTGACTGTGAACTCAACTATGTTCTAACAAGATTTCTGGAAAGCTAAAAATAGCCTATCGAAGGGTTATTTTCGGTGAAAAATCTGAGATATGGGTTTTGTCTAGAAAAAGATTCTAAGACAACCCAGAACGTCAGAAATGCAAAAATCTGACTTCTACTCGACCATGCAAGGAATTTTCAGTTGAGAAAATTAGAAACTTGAGCACTGATGCTCTGGAGTTTAAAATTCCTGAAAATTCAAGCACATGAATTTAACTCGAGGAAGCTATATAGAATCGATCCAGATGAATAAATTTGCCAAATTTTGCCAATTTCAGGAACATGCGAATTGAAATTTGAGAGAATTTGGAGAATCTGAGAGGAGAAAAGATGTTTTTTGAGTGTTGTCAAAATCGCCACTTGTTTCTCAAATTTGCTGATGATTTGTGAACTTGCACTTGCAAAAGAAATTGTTTGATGAAAATGCCAAAGAAAACTTAGAAAATTGCCCAATCTCTAGAGAAAATCGCCTTTGCCTTGAAGAAATATGAATTTCTTTAGTTGGATGATGAATTAAATGATAGGCGCCATGTTTAAATAGAGTAAATTTGCACCATAATGCTAACTGCAAGATTTAAAACCCTCAACTGAAATAGATGTTTTTGATTGGACCCCCTCCAGTTACACTGACACTAACTTGAAGTCTAGAATAAAATAATAATAAAATATTCATCATGCAATTTTGAAATCCCAGCACAAAGAGGCGCCAATTTGAGAATATCACCATTTAATGCCTTGACATGCAAAAATAAATATTTAATATTATTTAATTCAGTTGACAAACCATGTTAAGCTCTTGGACTCGTCCGACGAACTTCATTGATTTCAAAAAGTCCTCATTTGTTCTCATAGGCGTCCATTTGCTCAAGATATTACGTTTTTTACTAACTCCCTACTTTGTAGCTGACTACAAAGTTATAGCTGACCATATTCAACACTGATTTTCGGCTAACCGGATGATGTTGAGAATGAGCAGGGATATTCTTCGCGAAGCCTACAAAGCAAGGAAGAAATGTTTGCTAGGAGTCATCATTGCTAAAACCAACGTTTAACACCTCAAAAAAATTAGGCGCCTTTGATTAAATTGATTTTACGACACCAGACGCCATTTCTCCATTCTGCCATTTGACGCTTCAAACGATGGTTGACGATGGATGGTGAACCATGTTGATTGGGTGATAGGCTCACTGCGTGACTCGAAGTATTCTGCATCCAACAATTGTACGTAAGGCAACTGAAAGCTGTATTAAGGATCCCAAAAACAAGGGCACCCTTGGCCTGAAAAGGCTCAAGCACCATTTTGACAAAAGTACAACTCTCAACCAGATGCCCTACTTGAGCTCTGATATTGGGAGTTGGGGTGACTTGATTCGAGCACCGTCTGTCTCAACGCGTAGCTAGAAGGACCTATGAGAGATGTGTCTGGAGGCGACGAAGCAAGAAAACTGCTTCTAAGACCTCAAAAAGAAGGGTGCCTTTCCCAAGATGAAATATATGACTAGACTTGGCCATTTTTCAAGCTGTCTTCGTTTTTCAGTATTCTGTAGAGACCTCGCATGTATGAGCGTTTGCCAAATCCCGGAGGCTAACGGCTGGGCTTGTTGGATAGCTGGAGTAATTGTGTACAAGTACCGTGAAGACTTCGAAAGCTAATAACCCCATCTGACAGGCCTAAAGGCTAGGCGCCCCTAGCCTATAGAGGCTACAGTGTATGTTTCATGTTTCTCCACCCGCTGATTTACGTGTCTAGTAGAATCTCTGCCACGATCTCTCAGAATATCGGATTGACAGGCTGACTGGTGCGTTGCGAAGTCGGACTAGATTAGCAAAGATCTCAGGACGACCTCATCTACAAACTCATCCATCTTAGGGGTCATCTTGGAGGGCGGCCTTGAGCTACAGGGGCGCAACTTTGCCATTAGAGAACTTTCTGTGATATGAAGCCTCCTCGTAACCTCATCTTCTAACCTTGACTACCGGAGCTTTGGGTTTCGGATGTCTGCATTCAATAGCTCGTCGGATAGCCAAACTAGTCGTGAAGAGATTAAATGCATCAGCAGGCAGGAATGCCAAAATCTAGACCCTCTTTAAGAAGGGCGCCCCTGGGCTACAGGGGCGCAAAAAGCCGAAAATTGGTCAACTTTTGCAAACTGCAATCTCTTGAACCTCAGCTTTTGATGTTAGTTACCGGAGTTGCAGACCTCGGATAACCTCCCAGGATAGCTTGACGGATAACTGGGCTAATTCTGAAGAGATTGACTGCATTTATGAGCACATGCCACAAAATCTGGGCCTTCAAAGAGAAGGGCGCCCTTGATCTTGTAATGTCCCCTTTTTCGTGAGCATTGGCGTTTGGAGGAATTAGCCTATTCCTGATCCTCGTAGGCTAATGGGGCTTGATCAGAGGGTCGTTTGGCAGATACCCAGTTGATTGGTTGGCTCATTTCTTGGTCATATGAAGGTTTTCCTATTATCACCATGGATGTTTCTAATTTTGGAAACCTTTATTTTATGTTATAATGTTATATTGCACTTTAGGAGTTGGCTTATATTTTATAAAGTGCAATATTAAAATAATAAAATAATATTATAATTTTCCTTCTAGAAGGTGACTTGGGAAAGTTCTAGAAGGAGGCCGACCTATTGAGGAAAAAGAATAAATAGGCATCAAGGGCTCATTGTCTAGCAGGCAGATTTGTTGTTGATGTTGTTGTTTGTTGTTGATGTGCATTGTGGAGCCTAGGGTTTCTGCAGTAGTCACAATTGGCCATTGAGAACGAAAACTCTCAATTGGTACGCAATTTTGAGGGTGTGAAATATCACTTGAATTATTGCAGCTGGGAGAAAGTTACTTCAGACTTTCTATTTGAGCTTCATTGTAAAAACTTTGTGGCCATTGGCTAAGTTTTGTATGACTCGATTTGATGAATTGTTGGAGATATTTTGGTGATCAAGCTCTTCATCTTTTGTACATATTAGGGTTAGATTTGCAGCATTCTTCATTTCCAGATTTCTGATATATTTGTTCAGTTATCTTTAAGTCTGCATAAAGCCACGATTTTATTGAAGCTACAATATTCAACAATTTTGATATCAAGGTCTTCATTCATTTGGCATTTAAGGAGGTCGAATTGCATTTGGAAGAATCAGATTTTTAATATCAGAAAATTACCAGTCAAAATCTGCATATCTTGATGCCACGATTTTGTTTGTGAAGACTCCATTGTGGTTCGATTTGGGCAAGTAAGTGAGGCGCATGACTCTTGAGACCTAGGCGACTTCTTTGGTGTGGTTGGAGGTTGATAACAGCTGGGTATTATTTTATATCTGAAAATTGCATTTGTAGCAAGGGCAACTCACTGGAAAAGGGCGATTTCTTCAAGGGAGCTCACAAAAAATTCAATAAAATTGCTGAGGCATCGTTGGTGGACATAGAGGCTAGGCGCTATAGTTTGGAGGGCATATTCCAAGCAGCCAAGAAGAATCGAATTATTGTGTGCAAGCAGCCATCAGTTCCAGAATCTTCAGACTTTGCTGGGAATTACATTTTGATTCAAGGAGCCTTGTATGTGCATCGATTTCACCAGCAAAGAAGAGCGCTCCACTTCTAGAGACATAGCAAGGATTTTTAGTGGAATAAAGGGACTCAAAGCTTGGGATATATCTTATATCCAGTTGCAGATTGGTAGAGCAGGGGCGGCACATTAAGAGGTGGTTTTTTGGGTCTTCAAAGCATCGAACAAGGCAGCTTCTCAAAAGCGATTAGTTTGCATCTTATTACTCCAGGTTCCTTCATGGTTTACTTCATTCCTAGCGCATAGGATAGTATCTTATTGTTGACATTATACTCAGAAATTTACAGCATTGCATATTTATTCAGTCATGAGTTTGTCCCTACTTGCTTCTTCCTACATTGTATTTGGCATATGAAATAAAGAGAAATAAGCTGCATAAGTTGTAGTTGCAGATCATATTTGTGTAAATAACATATTTACATCTACATGGTTGAATGTATGCCAATTGTATGACGAAATGTCACTTGGCTGTAGGTGCATGTTTTGCATATAAAAATCATATAAATGCATTGTAAAAGGTAGAATTAAGTCGTTGATGCATTTAGAATATAGTTTAGACATCATAGTGTTGAATTGTAATCATTGGAAGTCTTCAGTTAGTATTTATCAAGCCAACATCAGACTGAAACCACGGACCAGCAAGTTGAAGGTTTTCATTTGAAGTGTTTGTCATGTCCCCATTTTTGGCGAGCATCAGTGATCGTGAGATTGGCCTATCATGAGACCCTCGTAGGCTGACAGAGTGGTTAGAGGGTCGTTTCGGAGCTTGGCTCAGCGTCAGATTGGCAGTATTGTTCAATTGGCTTTCGTTCGGGCTCATTCGGAGACTTTTTGCAGAATTGCTATTTTTAGCAGTTCCTGGCAGGCAGTGTGGGACCACTGCTATTTTTAGCAGTATGGCTTTGGCGGCATCCGGAATCACTTCAGAGTTCGTCAGCATCAGACGGATCGGTAATCAGATGAGTAACGAGGAAAATATTAATATTTAATTGTATTGATCAAATATTAATTATTTAATGGTTTATAATATAAAGTTATAATTTAAAATTATAACTTAAGTGATTACCTTGAGGGGTGCGCCCATCATCAGAAGGGGCCAGTTTGGCAATTAATAATTATTATTAAATATTTCACAGAGACTATGGAAATAATAAAAGAATTAAAAGTCAATATTTTATTAAATCCCTATTATTAAGGAAATCGCACTTTTGTGCAATAAAGAGGTTTTGCATTGGGATTTGGGCCATTATGACATTTGATGAATTGAAAAAATTGCAAGTCTTTGCCAGAGCACAGAGACCTTAGGGTTTCGTCTCGAAATCGTCGGAGAACGAGCCATCTCCTTCGAAGCAGTTCAGAGGATGTGAAATAACATCTGATTTATTGCCAGTTAGAGAAATTTCTTCATGCAGGAGGACCATTACAGAGCAGTCACAGTCGATACAGACATCAGAGATAAATTGTGTTGCAGAGCTTCAGCATATTCATTCATATAGAATACATTCCCTTCTCAGATGGAGCGCTTCATATCACAGAGGTTAGGCATTGAATACGGAGGGACATTTATTATTTCTTGCTGCTGTTTCAAGAAGGCCGTACTGCTGTACTTGGCCGTACTCTTCAAGGAAAGACACTTGGGTTTGCAGAGTGAAACACTTCATTCATTTGCAGTTGGATTGCATCTATCAGGGTTTCAGAGTTGAAGAACAACCTCTACCAGAGCTCAAACATTGATTTGAGGAAGCCGTACAGATTTATCTGCTGTACCAGGGCCGTACTACTGTACAGTACAGCCTGTACCATCGTTAAGAATTTATATCTTCAGTTCTCTTTCGGTGTTTGCCAACCAGAATGCATATATTCCTTTGGGCGCATCATTCCAGAGATCCAGATACTGAATAGCAAAGGGGCCGTACTTTATTGAATGCTGATTTCTGACATCAGGCCGTACTGTACCAGGCCGTACCAGTTGAGTTTGAGCCGTCTTTTTGCTGGGAAAGAGAAACGCCTCTCTTCCTGGCTTAATAACTTCTCCAGAGTGGCGCCCCTTGTATCTGGAGTCATCTGCCGTTGTTATCCGGAAGGAGAACTTCTATTTGCAGCCGTACAATACAGTTATCAGATCAGATTTGCTGTTGTCACCAGGTTCTTTACATATTGAAAATTCTTTGTTTTAATTATTGCATGCAACTGGGTTATTTTGTAATCTTAATAGAAGATCAAATAAAGTCTGGCATGCTTATTTACATTAAATTCTCTGGTCATTTAGAGTGGATTGGTTTTATTTGTATTTATTTCAATTACTTGGAGATATCGCCATATTGCATTCAATGCTTAAAAAACCTCAAAAACGTTAGAAAAACCTAAAACGGGGAAAGATCAAAAAAACAATCTGAACAGGAATAAATTTGACCACTGAAATACAGTGTTTGACAAAATTCCTTGATGCAAAATATAATCTTCAGGTCAGATTTGAGTAGGCTCATTACAGATCTATAGGGGCGCAGATTTGCTTTTGCTTGAGAAATCCTTATAAATTTGACCACTGAAATCTTCGTCTTGGTCACTAAAATGACCATGCAAAGATATAATCGTCATCTTGAAATGCTCCTCCATCGTGAAATGCGTCGTTCTGAGTCCTGATTCAGGTTTTGTTCAACAGATACTGCTTTTGATTGACACAACACTGACCAAAGTTTATGCTTGATATTGCCCAAAAACTGTATTTGACATCATTATAGCAAGGTTTAGACTCTTTTAAGAAAAATGCCTTGATGAAGCAAAAAAAAAAAAATTGGTTTGGGTACAACAAGGCTTTTGCATTCAAACTGAATTAATCATCCCAGCACATCTCTCAAAAGAGGAGGCTTACATCTTTTCAGCTCTTTCCCTTGTTTTGTACACCATCCTATTAGAAGTGCGAAGTCCAAACGCTTCTCCAATAGCATCAGGTGTGAGATTGGAAAATAACTTGCCATCAGGTGAAACAATTGTCCTCTGCTCTGGCCTGTAGCAATTTGCGCTCCATGATTAATTTCGGACACTGAATGGCTGGTGGAAAACCAGCAGCTGCATAATTTCCACTCTTCATGATATTGTGCGCAGTGATTGACGGAGGGTGGCCTCCTAGCCCCTACATTCATCCTCTGAGTGCTCCCAAGTTAAATGAGCCGAGTTTGGTATGCGTCAAGCCTCCCAGTTTTGAAGTAAACTTTGATTCAGGAAGGAATACTTGCTGAGTTTCGCTTGGATGCATTAGCCTTGCTTGTTTCAGCATTTGCAAAGAACATCATCTTCAGCATCTGCAAAATTTTATGACTTCAAAACCTTAACACTTTTAGCAGTCTAACTTCAAAGTTCAACACCTTCAACAATACAATCTCTGGCACTTAGAAAAATTTCGCCCAAATTAGCTAACTTTAGCAACTTCTCTTCACACTTCGATTTTTCTTCACTCTCTGAGTTTCAAGTTTGCACTTGCAGCTGTGAGGAGAAATGAAAACTTTCAGAGCTCTTATAACTGATTCTGAGAATATCTTGGCTTCTAGAAGAATGCCCATTTTACCAAACTCATTTAATTTCCTCCACTACTCTGCAGGAATTCGAATTTTCCCTCTTATGGCAGTTTGCAACACTTGTTATTTTGAAAATTTGAAATTTCACCCCATTGACATCTTGGAAAAATCCCTCTTTCAAGTATAGGTGTACTTCACCTTGTTAGCACTTTAAAATTACATCTCAGAAAATATTAAACCATGCCTTAGAAAATTTATCTCAAAAAACTTAGGCACATTTTATTTTATTTTCTCCTTAGAAAATTTTTATTTCCTCTAGAAAATTTTCGGATTTTCCCAATCTACAAGCCAGGCGTTCACTTTAACATCACAATCTAAGGCGTAGCATTTTTTTAAAATTTATTCCCCTTAGAAAAATATTCAAAGACCCACAAAAAAAACCTCCCCTTAGAAAATATTTTTCAACTATATTACTCATGTATACACTTGAAGGGGGTCATTTAATTTTTCTTACCCTTGAAAATATTTTCCCACTAATGTTCATCTCCTTGCTGATGGGCGCATCTTGAAGGGGCTCATTTAATTTTCATGACTTAGAAAAAATAATTATTTTATCCCTCTCCAGCATCTTGGGCGCATATTAGGGGGTCTGCTTCCATTTCAACTCCTAGGAAAAAACTTATAACCTCCTTCACTACATGGGCACATTAGAGGGGTGGTGGTTTCATTTCCACCACTTAGAAAAAATTTCAACTCACTTATTTACATGATGGGTGCATTTAGGGGGTCTACCTCCATTTTATAACTTAGAAAATTTTCCAAGTCGTCTCACCTCTGCTAAGGCGCATTTAGTCTCTTGTGCTTCTAGGGTGCATTTTAACCTTGCCACTTCATTTTCTTTACCTTAGAAAATTTTGTGTATCCCCTCTCATGATGGGCGCATTTGGGCCCTCAGGCTTTCATGTTATATGCCTTAGAAATTTTATATGTCATCCTCGCCTATGGCGCATTTGAGGGGGTGAACTCACATTTTCTTTTCCTTAGAAAATTCTTTTGGAGTACTTTCCATCTTGGGCACATTTTGAGGCTTGTGCTTCCATTTTATACGCCTTAGCAAAATTTGCAAGTCTCTTGTCTAACTTGGGCGCATTTAAGGGGGGTAGCTTTCATTTTTAAATACTTAGAATTTTTTTCAAGTCATCTCCTCTGCTAGGGCGCATTTGGGGGGTGGAGGTTTTAGTTTTCATGCCTTAGAATATTTTTAGCTTCCTCCTCTTCTAGGCAAGGGCGCATTTGGGGGGTCTTGGTTCCATTCTCCAACACTTAGAAATTTTCCAAATCGTCTCCACAACTTGGGCACATTCTGGGGGTCCTACTTCCATTTCATCATAGACTTAGAATTTTTTTATGACTCCTGCTACCTTGGGCGCATTTGGAGGTGGCGGCTTCCAGTTTCAAGACTTAGACAAATTCTTCTCAACTTCTTCCAAAGGTGCATTTTGATGGGTGTGCTATCATTTCCCACGCCCTAGATGATTTTCCTCCAACTTGAGGGCACATTTAGGTAGGTCTCCTGTCATTGCTCAATGACTTAGAATTTTCGAGCCAGCTTATCCAAGTTGGGCACATATGAGGGGTGATGCATCCATTTTTCTTGCATGCCTTAGAATTTTTTCATCTGAAGTGTCAAGTAAACCCTTGAAGTTGACTCTTGAATACTTAGCCAATTTTGCCCTCGCTTTCTATTTTTAGTAACCTCTGATTCTCAAGCTCTGCAACTCTGCTCGACTTGAAATTTGTTCCTCGTGATCTTCATGATCTAACTGTCCTGTTCACACTGGCCTTTCGTGCTGACTTGCTATTTTTAGCCTTGTTCTGGAGGTGACTTACTATAAATAGTAAGTACTTGGATTGTGCTCAAATTTTGCCAGTAGACTGCTTGAAGGATGCCGATCGTGATGGGATCCATCAGTTTTTCATTTTTTGTCGAATTTTACCCCTCATTTTGAGTCTTGAAGTTGGAAACCTTAATCTGACTTGCATGTGCCTCAAATAACCTCCGTTTGACCCCGTTTTTGTTGCATGTTGCTCTGTTCATGAAACTGAAGTGCTGGGGAGTTGCTGGAGTGAATTTGCTAAAAATAGTAAGTGCCTAAAGAAGTGATCAACTAGTTGTTGGATGTGTTTGCATGTCATACTGCCTGGGAGATCTCAAAAAACCCAGAAAATTGGTCTACATGCGAGCACCTGCTAAAAATAGGAAGTCATCAACTTGACTTGCATGTCACATCATCGCAAAGCTCTCGAAAAACCCATAAAGAATATCCTGACATGCACTGAAAAATCACACATGCAAACCCTAAAAATTGCTCATGAAGCCAGGACTGCTAAAAATAGCAAGTTGTCAGAATTTGCTCAAATTTTGTAGACAAGCACTTTGAAGTGTCTTGAACCTGATGTAACTGTCTGCTTCTCGAAAACCTCAATAGAAAGGCCTCAAATGGGGGACTTACTAAAAATAGCAAGTTGTCTAATTTCACTCAAAATTTGCAGGCAAACAGCTCAAAGTGTTCTAAATATGGTGCAACAATCAGAATTTCAAAAGTACCGAAAAAGGTCCTAAATTGAGTACTACTAAAAATAGTAAGTCGCCGTAATCTGAAAATTTGATGGGGACTTGTCGAAGCCTTTTTGATTACAAAGGCTAAGCTCGAATCTAATTCGGCCATACTCAAATTAACTCCTCAAACTGCCCCGCCAAGACGAAAACCTAATTTCTACGTGACTTAGCCAAAATTCAAACCTAGGCTTAAAAGACTAGCACATCCCCGTATGATAGATAACAAAGAGAGACAACAGAAACCAACCAAAAACCAAAGCTAAAAGACCCAAAATGGGAGCAAAATTAGGGGGTCCCCATTTTGAATGGGGTGATGTGTGAGGTTGGTCATAACACAACCAACTCACTGAAAGAAACAAGAAGGTAGTGTCTAATGAAAGCTATCTTGAGATATGAAGAAGATAATTCTAAAGTTTGATGTATAAAGCAGGAGGAAGAAGTTGATCGTTGAAAATCTTTAATGCAAAAAGCGTTGGTTGCTTGGAAACACAAGCTCCTATTATGACCAAAAACTCTCTGACTTTCAAGAATTGAGGCAAGGGACCATGTTAGTCAATGAATACTGGGAGAAGTTCACCCGACTTCTTTGATATGTTCCTATCTACCACAAAGATGAGCGTTTCCGAATTAGGAAATTCATCTTGGGACTCAACAAAAATATTGGAGGTGAAGTCGATATGCATGGTCCGACCACAATGGACCTTGTGTATGAAAAAGCCATTAAGCAGGAACAAAAGCTTAAGGCAGAATCCAACCAGTGTGAAGGAGAAGAACAAAAGGATACTGAAGTCGCAAACAAGATTGCCCCCAAGAAGGAAGAATTTGCTCAAGATGCAACAAAGAAAAAGGGGAATAATAATAATAATAATAATAATAATATTATTTTATAGTCCACAATACCCGGCAATCTGTTTTTGGGTCTACAGACAGCCTACAGCAATATGGGACTCCTCGTACTCCCAATATTGAGGGAGGCACCTAACTCGTGCTCCACAATATGAGGTGTACATACCTTACCCCCTGCAGGATTTGAACTTGTGACCTCTCTTTCAAGAGTACAAGTTCTCACTTCAATGAAAAAGAATTTAGGAGAGATTGGAAAAGAGACAACTCAAGGTATGATGACACTAGCAGAGCTAGTGAAGGTGTTAATAAGATTGGGGAAACCATGGAGAAAAGAGGGCCAAGAGCAAGATGCTTTATATGTAAAGGTAATCACTATGCAAGTGAATGCCCTAACAAAACTTCTGGTACCCAACAACACGGCAACTCATTGCCTACTCAAAAGGCCATGTTTCAGCAAAGGAAAGACACTGCCATGGATAATAGACAAGTTGATGTCCAAATTACACCGGCCAGACATTCTTGAAGCATTTGAGAATGATGAATAAAATGTAGTAATATGTTTTTATGCTTTTGAATAATACCTTAGTTCATCGGGGACGATGAATCATAAGGGGGGGAGTATGTTACACCCTGATTGTATAGCTACTATTGCATAGTGCAATTGATTGTAATGATTGAATCAATGTGGTGAATAAAACATGTTGTTTAATGATTGTTTCATTTAAATGTTAGTTCTAACTTCTATTGATTCTATTCTTGATTAATGTGCATGCAAAGTTATGGAGTAATGTTTATTGTAACTTTTAAGATGTTTTATGTATACTGTTATGTTGTGAACATATGACTTCGTTAGCGTGTCATTGAATGCAGGTGTGCGAACCCTTCCTCCAAGCAGAGGAGAAATATCACTCCGGAGAGGAGCTTGGTTAGGTAAACAGTAAAGAGAACCATTTGGGCATATACACACATCCCTTAGACTGAGTAAGCTAAGTCAATTTGTTTGAGTTATGGGTAAGTCATCCATAGGCTTGTATGTTGGCATTAGGAGTCTTGTCTACTATTGAATGCATGTATAAGAGATGTTTATCTATGTATCTATTTATGATATTACAATCATTATGATGGTGACATTATTGGTTAGGAGGTGGGCATATATACATGTGTATAGTATATACACGTATCCATAGGTATATTCATATCGATACAAACGTATGATGGCAAATGGATATGCTCATATGAATGCATCGATATGATATACATACATATACTTGTACATAGAGGAATATATACTGCCGTATATACATGTATATATACCCACAACCAAAGATATCTGTGGATATTAATAATATTATATTATTGTTGACTAATGACTTTACATATACATGTATATATGTATATATATATATATATATACATATCGGATATGCTGACTGGCTTACGATATGTTTATTAAGGATATATATATATATATATATATATATATATATATATGTAAATATATATATATATATATATATGTAAAATAAATATATATATATATATATGTAAATATATATATATATATATATTAATATTATACATATATATATTATAGTTAAATAATACATATATATATACATATTATATTATAATATATGTATATATTATTAAAGCTATATATACATATATATATATATATATATATATATATATATATATATATATATATATATATATATTAATACTCTCAAGTTATGAAAATTGATTTATTCTCTAAATTGATCTCAAATGAAGGAAATCGACTTATTTCCTAAAGTGATAAATATTTATCATAAACCTTGGAATTAGACTTTTTCAATACTTAAATTATTTAAATTATTTCTTTTGAATCAAAACTTTATAACATAGGAATGAAGAAATATTTCATGGGAAACTATAGTGGAAATTTTTTGAAAACAAAATGTAAAGGCATGAGAAGGAAACATGCGCCTGAAGTGCGTGGGGCAATGACTAGGTCTCTGAGAATGAAACACAGAATGCTTGTCAATTGAGCCATGAATAATGGCAACGTGGTTTTCATTCAGCCATGACTACTTCTTCATAGATGAATCATCAAACAAGATTGCTACAAATCACACCAAAATAGAGACTCGCCTAGAGGTGTCGATTCGCCAATTTCAACCATATGCATGTTTGAACTGTTCTTGGTTTGCTGTCAAAGAATGAGGTCGATTCACCTTTGAAATCCACCACATTTCACATTGGAAATATTCAAAATTGAGTTCTGTCAGTTTACATGCCATTTGATGTGGAAAATTGTTGGGCAAGGGGCTCTATATATAGCTGCCCTGTTCATTCTTCACTATCACTTCTTGAATTCAAATTCCTTCTATTTTCTGACAGATTATGTTGTGAGTTATATTTGCTGAGAGCATTTATATGTCTGAGAGCAATCTTTATTTCTGAGAACTGAGAGTTTCAACTTCTCAAAATATGAGTTTAATTCTTCAATTCGGCTATGACCATTACCAGCTGAATAATCAATTTTGAGTGATTATATTCTGAGAGAGATAAGTGGTATTTGTGAGTAAACCTGAGGGAAAGTCAGCAACTTGAGAAGGATTTTCCAAACAATCAGAAGTGCTGGAAATACTAAGAATTCATCTTTTGAAGGGACGCTAAAATCAGGCATGAGATATTCTTTTGCTACCCAATTTAATCTTTAATACTAAAATGTTATAATCTTTTGTGATTATTGCTTGTGCATTGGTAAGAGTCATTTCATTAACTGCGTTCCCATGTAAAAGAGAAATGAGTTATTATATGAATTGCATATTAGTTTGTATTAGGAAGTAAACTATATAAGGGATAAGGTTGCATATTTGTGAAATGCATTACTTGTATGGTCTCCATATAAGGGGAATATGTTGAAGTAGTTATTAAAATACTAGGACGGAAATGAAGGCATTGAACTAAGTAACAAACACAGCTTAAGTTATTGGATTAACTTAGATAAGCTTATGAAACTCCTAGGATGAGGATTTCCAGTATAGGAGGGGGTTATGTGGTTACTTGTTATGCTGTTTCATTTCTAGTAGGTTAGTGTGTTGTAGGATGTCTAGGGTACGTTTTACCCACTAAAGGACAAACCTATGCGTAGAGTAAGGAAGCCTTAATTCAAATTGACCCTGACAAGTGCAAGTGATAGATGACCTTCATTCTATACATTGAATGGGAATACTTTGGCCAAAGTAGTGAAATGTACAACATCCACTTAGATGTGAGTTAGTTGAGACTACATTGTCAGTTCACTGTGATCCTGTATTACATACTAGTTCTTGAGTTGCCGGATGCACAGGACCTAGTTATGTAGGACACAACACTATGCTTAGTTGGTAATCGTTAACAGATACCCTACCAATCTCTTCGTTCGAAGGGAGAGCCATCTATTGAATAATAGATGTGTGGGGGACCGCATTATAAGTCCGTGGTTGGCGGAAAAGCGCCTGAGTGATGTTTCTCCTCCACAACAAGCGGCCGATGTACCAAGATTTGAAATGATGGACTTCTGGACCTTCTTACTTCTATTTGTTCAAAATGCTTATGAGCTATGTATGTATCTTGTGCTTTATTACTTTGTCGATTTCTTTGAAAAGAAAAAGGTTAAAATTTGAATTATGTTGTATCATGTTTTCAAATTGAAAGGAAATTTTTTAATGAAATGGCATTGTCTTTACTTATTGCTGTTAAAATTAAGAAATTTTTATTGTACGTACGGGTTAGGTCATTACAACCTTGTAGATTAAGCTCAAACTTATAGGACCCTTTTTCTATGGTATCATGACGTTGGCCTTCAAGTTCAACTTGTGCAAGTATTTGCTCATCCGAATCAGCCTATTTTAGCTGATTTCTACTGTCAATGTATACACAGAAGCCATCCTACTTTTTTGCTATATTTCAGAGACTATTTGACATAGAATTTGGTGCATTGTATGCCTCGAATATAAGACTGTAAAAACATTTTCTAAAGATCATTCAAAAGTGATGTCGAATTTCCTTATTTGGAACCCTTCATTGAGGCTGTAACAGTTAGCATGGTATACTACTTCAGTTTAACCATTGCTGTTGATCTAGGCCAAAGAATGATTTTATTGACTCTTGAGAATTGTATTATACCTTATTTTCCAATCCTTATTAGATCTTCGATAGTATATGAGGTGAACACATTATTGACTTATATATATGTATTTTTTCTTTTGTGAAAGAATTCCAATCATGATAGAGAAAGTAGGTGGCACTGGGAGACATTTTCAGTAGGTAACATTGGGACACACTCCCCTTGGACCAAAACGTTTTTGAAAGTTGAAGTTGGCAACCATAAATTAAGTGTAGAGAAAAATAGTGTGCAGTCACATGTTGAACCAAAAGATACAATGAAGTACAAAAATGTATATTGAAGTAGAAGAGTTCAATGTTATTTCATGTGATAGGAGAATTTGTAGGCTTACCCAATGGCATTATAAGTATAAATATAATAGTGTATATATCTGTTCAAAGAATTAATACTAGATTCTAATATTAATAATTGATAAATATGTTAACTATGGCAAAGCATTAGCAGTACTGCTCTTAACCTGTTGTTTAGTTTTAAAATGAATTTAGAGGTCTAATTTTGATGTCTTTCTTGTTCCTGGATAATAAAACATTCTTAATTATCCTCAATTCTTGTAGTTTTGACAGTTGAGTTGTATTCATATACATCATAATGTCTATCCTCATAATCATTCCCTTGTTAGTTCCTTGCAAAATAAGGCCTCAACTTTCCTGTGCACTGTTTAGGAGTGGGTACTCTGGATCATTTGACTGAATTACTCTCTAATGTTTGACCAGGGGTTAATATTCAGTTGTTTGATTTTATCATGAGGAAAGCCCCAAATTTGGGTATAAAAGTCTTTACTATTTACTCTGTCCTTTTATGTATGCTATCTCAATTTGATGTCTATCTGGTTTGGGATTGGCGTTTAATATAGGAAGAAGAAAAAAGAGCCTCGATTGAAATGCAGACCAAGATTATGAAAGAGAAAATGCAGGAAGAGGCACAAAGAAAAGATGATGATCTTCGAATGAACTTGAATAAGGTTGGGAGAATTTTTTTTTCCCTTCCTTTTGGCATTTCAATTCTCTTTATCAGCATAAGATGTATTCAATATTGAAGCTTAGCATAAATTTTCTCTTTATTTGTTTTTCCTTGAGTTTCTATTACAGAACTTTGCCTTCCTCTCTTGTCCAAGTAGTAGCTTTGTGCATATTTTAAAGAAACAGATGAGTTTGATATTATGGCCTGTGTTATCATTCACATAGTTAGTTGTAAATAAATACCAAGTGACAATTATAGAACTATCATGAATGATCATTAATGAATGCTTACACCTGAGAAAATTTAGACATCTTGATTAAGAAAGCACCTTCAGCATTATCCTCTTTCTCGTATAGTACTAAATGATATCAACAAGTTGACTTCTGCCAGTTCTTTGCCATCCAAGCTGACATCAGGAGGTGACAACCTCTTATTGTGTGCTAATAAGTGTCATTACTAATTAGCTGTCTGATAACCTACCTGACCCAAAAATAGGAAATGCATAATTGATTTTAAAATTGGATTGGATGCTTTGATTGGTTGGTTCTACTGTCAGACACATGATTCTAGTGCACTTACAGTAGAGAGGTCACTTGAAGTGACTCTATGAGCATTTTGTAATGCTGCAAGATCACTTGCAGAAAAGGAAAATCTCCTTTACAGTGCTGCAGGTGTTTTAGAAGTTAGTACAAGTGAATTGGCAACATGCTACAGGTCATTAGTGTTACCATACAAAGTTTTCATATTGTGTCAAGTTTCAAGCTAAAGTAATTGTCTTATGCAGTCTAAAGGGAAATATGTTTAAGGTCTTGTCTATTCTCTTTTTCTTGTCATACTTTGTCCTTTTCTAACCTTTATAGGGTTGTAGAATTCAATTCAAATCATTTATTGAGGTGAAGAAGGATTTGTTGAGGCCAAAGAACATGGATAGGGTTGCACCTTTGAGATACAAGCTTTTAAATCTGAAAGTTGACTAATCTTGGAGATCAAGCGCATATCTCACCAAAGGGGATGGGATTTTGACAGTCAAAGATTTTGTACACACTATCAAGTGCAAATTTGGTGTGTGGGTGCACACTACATAAAAGGAAGAATTCAAAGTTCAACTTAAAATATGAAGTTCCCGACATAGGTGTATGCTTAGGCAATAAGACACCTCTAAGACACACCTCAAAGAAGGAAAACCAAGTATTCAATAACTTCCATTCATAGTTGTGTGTTTGGGGTCTAAGCATATGCTTGATGAAAGGACAGTGTTTAGTTTATAAAAATCAAAGCAAAGTGTATTTATAGGGGAACGCTTTGGGTAGAAGTGCACTATTGGAAATTATGTTATGAATACAAATAGATGCATGTGGCCTAAGGAAAATGTACCTTATGAGGCAAGCGTGTGCCTATATAAAGAGAGTACTTTTTGTTAAATTTTGTCATCAATTGCTAGGCACACATTTGATTTGGGAGACATCTCATCAAGGAGGCAACTTCATCTGCAAAATTCAATGCTCAATGAATAAGTGTGTGCTTGGGGGCAAGTGCACACCTCAACAAAGAAATTTTTTAGTTCACACCCAAGTTTGAAAACCCCATCTCTAGTGTAGGCTTGGGGGCGCGTACCTCAATAAAGGAAAGCCAAATATTCAAAAAATCATGGTGTAAAGGTGTGCATCCCACCAAAGGGATTTTTCATATTTTTAAAAATATGTTATTAGGTGTGCACTTCTACTTTACACATGCACCAATACACTAAAAAATGGACTTTCAAGGTTTTTCAAGGGCTTAGCCATGATTAGAGGAAAAATTGAAGAATCATCTCAATCATCTAGAGCCACCTATCTAAAAGTCTAGTTTTAGCCTAAAATAAACCATGTTATTTTTAGCCGTAAGCATTTCAAAGAGGAGCATATTTTGAGGTTTATTATTTTTAGCCAACACAATTTATAGCTTGTGCTACTTTTAGCACAAGGAACCCATGCTATTTTTAGCCTTCCATTATTTTTAATGTTTTCTATTTATAGCCTTGAGTCAGCTATATTATATCATCTATTTTTAGATCTCTTGCTATGTGAGAGATGCGAGCATTAATTAATAGTTTATAAAATATCCATTTTATAACTTAATTGGAGGTTGCATGGTTTTCATTTTAGTATTAGAGGACAAGATTTTGTAATAAAGATTGCAATTTATTATTTTTAGAGTAGAAGCAGCATTTAGCTTTTTATTTATTTTTAGGCAATAGCTTTTAAACAATGTAAATAAGTGCTATTTTTCTCATATATTTTCTAATGATAATTGTCAACCTTGCACATTGTTAAAATTGCTCTTCGAATATTTGTGATTGTTAATCCAAAATTCAATTTTTAGTTGCTTGAAATAGAAACTATTATGCTTGTCTTTCTTTTAAGTGCCTATTAAAATGTTTTGTTGTGTATTGAGGTATATTAAATAGATTTTACCAAATTTTCAAGCTTTGTATTATAGGTCTTTTTGAAGTTGGAATTCATGGCTTTGTATTGAGTCCTTCATTTACTTTACTACCAAAGCCATCGTGTTTTTATGTATTAGTCTTCAGTTTGTATGTGTACTTGTATTGTTCAATCTTTGCATTTAACTAAACAGTACAAGCATGTAGTTGTAGGGATTGCTCTTAGTCAAAAAGGCCAAAAATATTTTATCTAGTGCTTATGTGTTGAGTTGCCTTGTGCTCTAGATTGAGAAATAAAAAATTAGGTCTTTTATCTAGTTAGTTTGTATTGCATACTCATAGTCACCCTAGAAAACACTATAAAGATTATAAAGAAGAAAGTATATATTGTGTAGTTTAGGTTAGTTTCTAGTTTAAAGGGAGCTTCCTCCTCTAATTCGAAGAGCAGTTCTACCACACATCTATTATGTTTTGTGTTTCATTGAAAGGGAATATTAAAATGCTAACAATTGGAAAGCAATTTTTTGCTGAGGTATTTTGTTTACTGATCTATATTGCTTTCAACTATGTTTTGAATGCCAAAAATGTGTATAGTGAATAGGCTTCTAGAGTTTGGGTTTCATGGCATCTTGGTGGTGGTTCGGTATAGCACCATGGAGTCTTAGATTCATTTATCCATACATGTACTTGCTACAGGTCATTTTTTTCTGATTAAAATATGATAGAGGATGGTTAGGTAGGATGATTTTGGAGAGACAATTTTGTCTCTTAATGGTGGCCAGTTGACTCTACTTTGGTCTTAGTTTACCATCTCATGTGTCATGGTGATAGTTAGGATAGTGTTCACTTGCATATGGCTGGCTATTTTTCTTCATAGAGCCCTGGCCATCTATGTTTTTTATGGTGGGAAACACTACATATTCCTTGTTGGCATTCGTTAGGGATGAGAGGATGGTCATTTGGATGGCAATGTAGATGAGTGGGTGGTTGGAAAGTTGCAAATGTGCAATCATTCCCATTCCAATGCAATCATCCATCTTCCCCCTTATGCGGTGTGGCCAAAAAGGGATGAAAAGCATTGAGTCATTGAGAGGCTTTAGTTGGCTCAAGTAGGGACTACCATTGCAAATTTGTGGATAGAGGTGCATTGGAGTTCTTGTAATAGCAGGAGCATACTGGAGAAAAAGGAGGTTGCAAGTTTGTTGTCCAACTCCAAAAAACATTAAAAATGGAATTTTACACCATGTGCTAACATGAGATAGTGATGGGATATTGTTAGCATTACCTTCCTAGAGTTCTTCACCTTTTTAGGTTTTCTCTAGATGAAATCTTCTTTCTTGCATTCTATTTTGTGCATGTTTCTACTTTGTTTATTTGTTTTCTATCTTGATATACAAATTTCCATATTATTGCAAGTAGGTTAAAACATTAGAGTAGGTTTCTAAGAGTTGTATTGAAGGAGTTGTTGTACCCCAAATAAATTTTTTGGCATTCTGTATAAATTGAGCTAAATCATGATAAAATGCCATGTTGAGTCAGTTTTAGGTCAAACCAATCATAGAATCTTGGTGGGTTTCTGTCAAGGAACACATGTACAAAATTCTGAAAAATTGAAAATTAGGGTTTTTTCCCCTATTTTCAGGGAAATCCCCCGAAAATAGGACCTTCCCAGAAATGATCGAAAATGATTTTGATAGGCTTAAAAGGCTTCACGATCACATTGGTCAAGTCAGAATCATCAAAAGACACGTTTTACTCTGGTGGGTCTATTTCTCTTTTTCAGGAACGAAGTTAGGAGCTCACAGCCATTAATGGCAGATTGGCCAGTACCAGGCGCTGAAAGCTAAGCTTCAAAAGCTTCAACGATACAACCATGGCGGAAAAGGTCGAAAAAGATGCTGTTTGACGAAGGAGATTCCTGAAAACGAAAAAGGTCAAAATTTGACTAACTCTGGAGATGTTACGAAGGGGAGATTGCTCACATGCTGAAAAGAGCCTTTTTCAAGCAGGGGCGCCCAAGATCTTTGAGGGTCAAATGCAGTCAGTAAGATCACCCAAAGCAGTCATTCTCGACGTTTGATTGCTGGCTCAACAGTGAAACAAACATCCAGATCATCCGATGAATAGATCACAAGCAGCTGCTGACGAAGCAAAAAGAGGCAGTTGAGGAAATATCAAGAAACCACAGTTGACGACAAAGTTCTAACGAAAAAGAGCCTTTCCAAAAGAAAGGCGCCCTTCTTTCTTGACCTCCAGATGCTGATAAATGACAAAAGGCTTCCCAGGATATCTTTCTCAGCCCAAGTAGATCTCGGAAACGCAACTGCAAGCGTCAACACCTGACAGAGCAGTCAACGGATAATCTGGATCAAAGTAGGCAACTTGTCAGATGGAAATAATCAGGCTAAAAGGCAAAAGCGCCCTTTTCAAGGAGGGGCGCCCTTGGATAAAGGAACCCTAAACTGAAATCCAGGTTTTCTGAAGACAGTCATTTTTGGCGAAGCAGAGCTGGGTACCTGATGAGACATCAAGCGAAATCATCTGACTCTCCGATCAACGAGAAATCCAAATCAAGGCACGAGAGGTCATTTCAAAAAGCTGAAGAACGAAGATTGAAAAATCACTAAGGCATAAGCAAAAGCGCCTTTTCTTGGGAAAGGCGCCCATTCTTTTAGAGCCCTAAACTCAGCTTTTTATCAAACAGTCTCCCAGGCACTTCTCTCCAGTTTGGATCCAGCTCCGCAGTGAATGTGTCCGTGACGTCTCAGGATCAACAGACAACGCTAGATTCAGGATCAAACTGAGGCTGTTCAGGAGAGAAAATATTAAAAAACTTGCAAAAATCAAAAGGGACGCCTTAAAGAAGTCAAAGTCAAGTTGTTGACTAAAGTCAAAAGCTTTTGAGTTAAAGTTGGCTAAAACGCTCCACGATTGGTGGAAATCACCTTTTCAACTTTAGATCAAGCCCAAATCACCTTTTGAGCTTGTGTTAGGTCCCCAAATTTGTGGATCTGAAGCTTAAACATACATATTCAAGGTGAAGGCGTCCCATTTCATTATTTCATTGCAGGATAAAAGATCAAAAACAGCCACAAGCTCTCAAGGACGCCATTGATAGATCTGAAGGAGGTTTTCATCCGTTCTTCAATTTTTCTTGCAGATCTGAAGCAGAAAAGGATCACTATTTTGAGGATTGGACCCAGAGATAGATTTTTCAGAGAATCAGATAAAACTTCCAATCCATCTTCTGTCTACTTCCTCTCTTCTTGTCTTAGGTTTTCTTGCACATTTCAAAAAGGTGGCAGGCTACATCAGATCAGATCAACTGGGTAGATCCAGCGTAATTTTCCAGAGAAACCCATCTCGTCAAATTTCCGAAAATCAACATACTTGCTGCCCCTATTTTTGGGGGTTTTTCCGAAAAAGTTTCAGAATCAAAATTCTGAGGAACTGGGTTTGTTCAGCATTGAAGCACGAGCAAAACCCATGTGCCAGATTTTTCCCGGAAAAATACTTCTCGGCAGGGCGCTATTTTCAGGGGTTTTAGGAAGTTGTCTGAACACATCCGTGTTTACAGTCAACAGGCGAGTTCTTCTTCATAGAATGACAATTTGGCGTCCTTGGACTCCAATTGAACAACTAGACCTTGCACCAGCAACTCTCCAACCAGATCTTACACACATTGCTGGAGAGCAAACGGACATCACCAACAGTCTGCAGATCTTTATCTTTGAAAAGAATACATCTCCCGCTCAGTGGAGACCTGCAGCAGTTACTCTGGACGAAGAAGAAAGAAAGGCTGATCTTGCAGCAAAAAGACCAATATTACCACCTCCCGCATGGTAGTAAGCACCTTGACTTGCCAGCTGCGAAGAGATCATTCCAAGCATGGAGCCGCCAAAAGTTACCAAGAGCAACAACTTGCACAAGAAGAGGAGATGGCGTGTCATCAAAACATTGACTATTTGAAAACAGAAGAAGTCAACACAGATCGAGAAGCTGTTGACCGGAAGTGATGATGAGGTGTCAGACACCTAGGAAGGACGCCATACACCCTCCAAGTGGCATTCATGAGACTTGAGTTGACTTGACGCTTCTTTCCAAGTCAACTCAAGATGCTATTAAATGTAGTTGGAGTTAACTTGATGCTTCTTTCCAAGTTTAACTCCACTTTCCTTAAATCATGCATTGTCAGATCCCACTGATTAAGGATGTCTAATTGGCTTCCATGATTCGTGGATCTTAGATTTCCACTAAATGTGGATGTCTATTTTGGAGGGAGACTTTACATTTAAGTTCACCTTTAGTTTGCTTTTAGTCAACTGAAGTAGTTTTCAGTTGACTCTTTGTTGACTTTCAGTTAACTGAAGTAGTTTTCCAGTTAACTGCTTGTTTCCCCTTTTTAGGAATAAATCTTGCTAATTGATTGGAAAGAACTCATTGTTAACTCAAGGAGATTTTGGGGTTGCCCACTCCTTTGAGTCCTATAAATAAGAGCCTTGGGCTCATTATTTGTTTAACCTTTACTTGCTATGCAAAATTGCTGCGCCATTGTTGCCAACACTTTGAAAGCGAATATTTGTTCACTCTTGGATGAGAGTTCGTTGGATGATTGTAATTGTGCATGATTTCGTGCCTTTGCTTTCCCAACTTTTGTAGTTCGTTGATAAAGCATTGAAGAAGAATATCAGAAGGCGCTTGCATTTTGATCATCTTATTTGAGTTATGTCTACGTCCTGTGTTTAATAGCTTGTTGTCTCATTTCCCTCCTCGGATAGGAGTCCCTCCTCCTTGGATATTTGTTATTGACAGTTGTCGTTTGATGTTGTTTAATGTATTGACTTCCAAGCTATACTTCGGATAGGAGTCCCTCCTCCTTAGCAAGCTCGTTGGCCAAGGCATCGTGATTTTGTTGTTTCTAGTAAACTATTTCTTAAGCTCATACCTCGGATAGGAGTCCCTCCTCCTTGGCAGATCTCGATCTAGTTTACCGTGCAGAGTGTTTGCTTGTACCAACCTTATCCCGGTGTATACCCGAGAGTTCAGAGCCTCGGTCATATCCTCTGGAGACGGCGAATTCAAGTGATCCAACCATTCCATTCCCGCTCCTTTACCCTCATGCTCTGTTCATCTTGAAGGTATTGGATAGATAGAAGCTAGTTAGTCGTAGTTAAGATCTGCAGAAACCAGAGAAAAGCTTAGCTACGGCGCATTGTGTTTGTGCACCCTTGTGTCCTGCCGCTGAAGCATAAAAAGATAGGAACTTAGTTAAACATTTCCCTTCCCTACGCATTGCTCCCAGCAGAGAGGGACTTCTCCTCTTTAAATAACGAAGAAGTGTTGCAAAACATTTGAAATAGCTGAACGTTTACAATCAGCACTCCAGAGGTGCTAATTTAAACGTCAACAGGAGTTAACATAGGAATCCATAATTGATGCACATTAGTGGTTTAAGGATCAATAGTATACCCTTCATCAATTCTCATTAATGTATCTTTCACATGTTTTCCTAATTAATAATAGTGTTGTTCCAATTTTATTAGTTGAAGAATGTAGCATAGGAAATATGAAAAATCTTGTAAAATGAAACTAGAAATACATACATAGATAGAAAGAACATCACGAAATGGAATAAGAATTTGGTATTTATATAAAATTGTGCAATGTACTATAGTATTTGTTAGTTCTCAAACATGTAACCCCATAAATCTTAAAGACTAGAACCAAAACCTAAGGTGAGGGAATGCCATGATACATGATGGAAAACTTATGCTTAGATAGGGAATGAATAGAAAAATTCTTGTGAGTGGGTAAATTCACTTGCATTTTTAGGCTCTGCAAGGCCAAGGGGTGTATTCCCTAAGGTCTCTACAACATGAAATTTAAAGAGAAACAAACAATTAGACTTAAGGCCCTTAAGCAACCATACCCAACATGCTATGAAGCCTAATAATTTTCACTAAGTTCATGTTAGCGTTAACTACATAGAGACCTACAAGACGTCCAACAAGTAGATTGAGAACTCTCTTACCATGCACCAAAAAGATAACATTAGCATTATATCCCTAAGAGTGCATTGCAATAACCCTAGTGGGGCATTAGCTCAAATTTATAGGAAATTTTTGTGATCATTTGAATCCTAGCTCTTTTTGATCACCAAGTTCTCGATGTGGGAAAGGTGAGAGCATATGGAGACTAGAATGAGGACATTGGAATAACAATGAATGATATCGGTGGCTAGTTGACCAAATTACAATAAACATAATCAAATAATTGATCAAGCCAAAGTGGCTGATAGTGAAATGCAAATTCTGACCAAGCCAAATTGGCTGAATGCAAGTGGAATTGCATCATTTCCAAAATAGTAGACTAAATCACTTGATTCCGATATATTGTTCAATGCAACACAAAATTAACCTGATTCCCTAATCTCCTCTTCAAAATAGTTCTTTGTACCACTTATCAGTTTGGGAGAATGACAAAATTTGACACCAATTTCAAGAGTTGGTTGATCAAGGAAAGATTAGGCCAAGTTTGTCCCATTGTGCATGTGCCCAACAAGGATGGTACATGGCAATTTTGCATTGACTACTATGTGCTCAACAAGACCTTGGTGAAAAATATGAAAAATAGTTACCCCTTTAATGCATTGACAATATTTTAGATCAATATCATGGTATGTTCTTTTTCACCAAAATAACCTAAAATCAAGATTTCATCAAGTTCTAGTCTAGTCAAAAGACATCTAGAAAATGGTGTTCAAAATGCAAGAAAAGCTTTATGAATGGATGGTTATTCCTTTCAATTTCACCAATGCTTCTATGCCATTCATAAGCCTAATGAATGATGTCCTCCACACATTCATCAATTCACTTGTCATTGTATACTTGAATGACATTCTCATCTTGAACAATAACATGTGCAAAATGTCACACAAGTATTGGATACACTGTGCCAAAACAAGCTGCAAGATAATCCTAGCAAATGCACTTTTGGCACCACACAAATTTAGTATCTTGGTTACATTATCAACCACTTTGGAATTCATGTTGACATAGATAAAATCAAGGTGATTCAAGATTGGGCCATCCCATGCACTCTCACAAAATTGCATAGTTTTCTTAGATTTGCCAATTTTGATCAAAGGTTCATCCTTGGATTTTCACATATTTCTTGGCCACTTACCTAGATTATGTGCACCAAAGCATCATTTCAATGAAATCCTATGCAATAGTGTGCCATCAATGAACTCAAACAATGTGTATGTTCTATGCTAGTGTTGGCTCCCCTAGACATCACTCACTTATTTGAACATAGACAAATGCATTAGACTATGCTCTTGGCACCGTTCTCAACATGGTCATCCCATTGCTTATTACTTTAAAACATTAAGTGATATTATGCATTGTTATGCTATTTACAAGAAGGAGCTCTATGCCATAGTACAAGTTGTCAAGTAATGGTACCATTACATTCTTAGCAAAGAGACTATTATTCATTCTGACCATTAGCCACTTCAATTTGTAAACACAAAATAAGCTAGAAAACATGAGGCATATGAAATGGGTGACATATTCACAACAATTTCATATGATCATCAAGCATAATAAGGGGCAAACCACAAGGCTGCAAATTGCCTTAGTTGATCACCAATTCATGCACTTACAACTATACTAGACTTATGTGGCCATAATATTTCTACCTAGGTATGACAATCCTTAGAAAATAAGGATTTTGTATAGCCATTCAACACACTCTGTAATGTCCCCTTCTAGCTAGACATTTATTCATCAGCATGATTAGCCTATCAGTGACCCTCGTAGGCTAATAAGGCATGTTTACAGGGTCTTCTTGGCAGTTACCTTGTTGGTAGTTGGCTTCTTTTGTGATTCAGTTTACATATTTACATATGTTTTTTTAATGATTTCTTGATATGTTTCTATTTTTAGAAACCTCATGTTATAAGGTGATGTTATGTTTGCACTCTATGTTATGAATAATTATTTTATTATAAAGTGCAAATGTAAATTATAAAATAATATTATAATATTCCTTCTCGAAGTTGACTTGGGAAAGTTCTAGAAGAAGCCTGACCTTTGGTGAAAAAATAATAAATAAGTCAAGAGGAGCTCATTACCATCATCCAACACTTGATGTTTCTTGTTGATGTGTATTGTGGAGCTAAGGTTTTTGTAGTTTAGTGTCTTTGGGAACAATAACTCCCATAGATAGCATAATTGAGGAAGTGAAATATCTTCTGAAGGGTTGCAGCCATTGGAGAGGTTACTTCAGACTTCTCATTGAGCAAAATTTGTGGCCAAAGGCCAATTTTGGTATAGGTTGATTTGGTGGAGCATTGAATAATAATTTTGTATCTTCATTCTTCTCATTTTGCACTTCTTGAAGGACGAATACCAATCTGAAGAATTCTGATCAGAAATTACAGTCATGGAAGGACGCCATTAGGAGGGACGATTTTGTTTGTGGGAGCCCCAACTTGCATCGAATTATTTCTTGGCTTGGTGCACCCTCATCCTTGGACCATGGCGACTCATTTTGGAGCATAAGGAGGTTGGAAATATTGAAGATTATTTTTATTGTGAAGATCAGATCAGAACAGGGGCGATTTGCTTAAGGAGGTTGAATTGGCTTGGAGAGAGGTCTTTTTGCTTGGGATTCGATTTCTTCTTTAGCCTCCATCTTTGGCGCCATCATTCCACTAGGTTCTTCAATCATAATTTCATGTTAGTGTTGCATATTGAAAGTGTTAGTTTGCAGCTGTAGGAGTGCATTCATATCAGCCACTATCATATTTTATGTCAATGTAATTTTCCATGAGTCTTGGCTATTTGAAATCAGCATTGTATTGGAGAGGCATTTGCAATCAAGGAGTAATAAGTAGTTGTTGAAATAATAGTTCTTATTTTGCAATCAAATATCATTGTAATCAGCTTTAGAGTTTGCATGCCAAGTGTTTGAAAAAATGTCTCTTGGCTGTAGATGCATTTTATTCACTTAGTTCCTCATTTGAATGCATTTAAAATTACAAAAGAGCATTATATTTCATCTAGAAGTTTGCATAGTAGTTGTAGAAGATTATTTAAGTTTTTCAAAATCATTTGGCATTCACTCTTGCATTAAACAACAAACTGAAAACAACATATCAGCAACATTGAATATTGCATACAAACTGTTTGACAAAATTACAAGACTGCAAATCAAAGCAAATTGAGGACAGTTCAGTGGTATCAGAGCTTTGATCCTGCCATCTTGGAGGGTCTAAACTTCACATGAGAAGTCATAGATACTACAGCCGCAAAAGAGCAGAACAAGAAAGGAATTGGCAAGAAGAAAATCCATTTGCAGATGTACCTTTAGCTGAAATGGGTGATGGAGTAGATGAGGGTCCACACAGAGATGAAAGAAAAGACAATGATAGAGATGATGAGAGAGAAGTGAGAGACACTTTGAGAGATTTATGGGTTGGTCAGCAATAGGTAGTTGGGGTATTATAGTAGTTGGAAAATACTTTGTAGTAGTTGAATTTACCTAGAAGATAGCCTCAAGACCAAGATGATGATAGGAGTGTAGCTGGGTCACGAAGAGTGCAGAGGGCACTTTCCCGTACTGCGGATAGGCCTACTCGGCTCACATTCCAAAGAAATGAACCAGTTGAAGAGAATATTGAAGAGGTTGAGGATCCAACCTATGCTGATGCATATATGGCTGCCCATGATGAATGGCGGCAATTGACACCAGAAGCACAAGAGCTTATGCATTTTGACAGATTTGTGCAATCAAGGATGGATTACTATAGGTCTTGGCAGGAGAGAAGACCTCAGAACCAGAATAAGGAACTCAAGCAAGCGACTAATAAGCTTACATTACCCATGTTTGATGGTAGTGGCAAGACTACGACACAGTCATGGATTCATAAGTTGGATACTTTCTCAGCCCTTCAACCCATGACAGAAGAGGAAGCCATCAAATATGCCACTTTGCATTTGGAGGGGGCAGAACACGAATGGTGGTATCATGGGTTAGTTACATTGCAGCATAGTCAGATCACATCTTACCAAGAGTTTGTGGATAGATTGGTTGAACACTTTGCTAGGAAGGATCCAGAATCATACTTCAGAGATTTGGCCCAACTCAAGCAAAAGTTGGAAGTTTGGAGAGCTACATTGGAGACTTCTAGAAACTATCAGTGTTGGTTCCTAACATCTCAGAGAGATGATTGGTGGTGCTATTCATTGAGGGTTTATTGGAGCCTATGAGAGGATGGATAAAAGCCTTCGATCCTCACACACTTTAGGAGGCAATGAAGAAGGCTACGAGCATGGAACTTGCAGCCCCGCAAAGCAAGTACTCATCAAAGGGATCCTCTTCATATCGAGACAACAAATCTTTCACTAGGAAGAACAAACCAGATTTTAAGGGAAAATCAACAACACCTCTAGATCGGGATACACTCAATGATTTGCGCAAAAAGAAGTTGTGTTTCTACTGTAAAGGTCCCTATGATGCAAACCATGATTGTCCCTTAAGACCTAAGGGACAGGCTAATAGAGTAATGTGGGCATATTATGAGGATTCAAAGTCAGAGAAATCAGGCCAGTAGTTTGATTCAGAGGATTCAGGTATTGAGCATGAGGAAGAGAGGCATGAAAGTGAAGGAGAACATGAAGGGGAAACAAGGCAACTTGATGCACACATCACCAACATCCAGTAGGAGGGATCATTTAGGATGCGTGGAGTTCTAGCAGGGAAAAAGATCATCACTCTTCTTGACACAGGGGCAATACATAACTTCATTGATGCCCGATTGGTTGAGAGGCGTGGATCAGGACTGAGGAATCTAAGGGAATAAGAGTTAAGGTTGCAGATGGTTATACCCTCAAGTGTGATAGGAGGATTCCAAATTTGCCTATGCGCTTGAACAACTATGAGTTCAAGACGGACTTCTATGTGGTGAACATGGGGGATACTGACATGGTGCTTGGCATGAGATGGTTACATGATATTGGGAAATTCACTCTCGATCTCAGAGAGATGGAGATGACGTTCCAGGATGATGGAAAGACTCGTGTTCTTAAGGCAATCCGAGACTCCAGTTTTAGGATGATTTCATTCAAGAGAATGGAGAGGCTTGTGAGACATGACATGGTGGAGTGGGTAGCAAAATGTGTGTTGATGCCCACACAAGGGGAGCAGTAGAAGCCAGAATACCATCTAGACATCTGGGAGTTAAGGATTAAGCACATGAAGGTATTCAATGAAATTCCTTCGGGTAGACCTCTAGATAGAGGGATTGAGCATATCATTGAGTTGGAGGAGGGCACCAAGCCCGTGATAGTCACTCCTTATAGACACCCTAAGCGACTCAAGGATGAAATTGAGAAAATGATTAAGGAGTTGCTGGCCATTGGGCACATTAGACAAAGTAAGTCTCCTTTTGCATCATCAGTAGTATTGGTTAAGAAAAAGGATGGTACATTGCAGATGTGTATTAATTATAGGATCTTGAACAAAAGAACAATTAAGAACAGATACCCCATCCCTAGAATTGATGAGTTGATAGATGAGTTACATGGGGCCCGCTATTTCTCCAAAATTGACTTAAGGTCGGGGTATCACCAGATTCGTGTCAGAGAGAAAGACATTGAGAAGACTGCTTTCAGGTGTCATTGTGGGCATTTCGAGTTTGTGGTTATGCCATTTGGGCTAACCAATGCTCCTGCAACATTTCAGTCCACAATGAATAGGGTCTTCCATTCGCAATTGAGGAGGTATGTGTTGGTCTTCTTTGATGATATCTTGGTGTATAGTAAAACATGGGAGGATCACATTGCACATCTTGATACAGTATTGGGTATTCTTGGAGAGGAATCCTTGTTTGCCAAGGAATCCAAGTGTGATTTGGGAATGACAAAATTATTATATCTTGGCCACATCATCAGTGCAGAGGGAGTACGTATGGATTCTGAGAAGATCAAGGCTATTGTTGAATGGCCTACACTAGAGAATCTCACTCAGCTTAGAGGAGTTTTGGGGTTGTATGGCTTCTATCGCAGATTTGTCAATGGTTATTCACGCCATGCAGCACTGCTCACAGATTTGACCAAGAAAGGGGCATTCGTTTGGACTCCAGAGGCACAGGATTGCTTTGAGATGTTCAAACTAATCATGACTACTTGCCCAGTGCTTGCTTTGCTAGATTTTTCTAAACCCTTTGAGCTACAGTGTGATGCTTTAGGCAAGGGGATAGGTGCAGTCCTTATGCAGGACAAACATCCAATGGCTTTTGAGAGTCGGAAGCTTCGTGGTCCAAAGAGGGGTTACAACATATATGATAAGGAGATGTTGGCCATTATGCATGCATTGGCCAAATTCAGGCAGTATCTAGTAGGCAACAAATTTGTGGTGAAGACAGACCATAACAGCTTGAGACATTTTCTTGGGCAAAGGGACCTTAATGATTGTTAGCAGAAATGGGTAAGCAAGCTGCAGTTATATGACTTTGACATTTCCTTTGTCAAAGGGACACAAAATGTAGTTGTTGATGCTTTGTCTCGACACCCACATTGGAGCTCCATGGCTGGGATTGCAGATGATTGGAGGCACCTGATAGTGGCAGAGTATGATAAGGATAGTTGAGCTACATGGATTGTTGAGGGATCAGTTCAGGATGATAGATACACAGTTGTAAATGATCTTATCATTTACAAGGGGAGGATTTACTTGATCCCTGGATTGGAGATGAACACAATTTTGAGGGCCTTTCATGATGCGCCCATGGCAGGACATCCCGGATACTTCAAGACATATAAACAGATACGGGAGAGATTTACCTAGAAGGGCCTTAAATCAGATGTTCTACAATATTCTAGAGAATGTCCTGTTTGTCAGCAAAATAAACAGGAGCACACACACCTTGCAGGCTTACTTCAGCCACTTTTGATCCTTGACAGGAAATGGGAGTGTTTGTCGATGGATTTCATTACTAGTTTTCTGAAAGCCGAGGGACGAGATTGCATATATGCGGTTGTGGATCGTTTGACTAAGTATGCTCATTTCTTTCCAATCACATCTACATATTCAGCTACACAGGTAGCAGAGTTGTTCTTCCATGAGGTATTCAGATTGCATGGATTGCCTTGGAGAATCGTTAGTGACAGAGATAGCCGGTTCATGGGTCATTTTTGGCAGGAGCTATTCAGGCTATGTGGGATAGAGCTCACTCCGAGTACTACTTACCACGCGCAGACCGACAGACAGACGGAGATAGTGAACAAATGGGTGGAAGGGTACCTTCGGAACTACATTGCAGAACAGCAGAAGGGGTGGGTTAAGTGGTTATATCTTTGTGAGTATTGTTACAATACCACTTACCATATCTCTATTTAGATGACACTATTCATGGCCTTGTATGGATATGATGCGCTGAGCTTTCTAGATCTCTTGTTGAGTGACAGTCGTGTGCCTAGTGCTAGTGATCTCTTATAGGAAAATTAGAATATTATGAGGGCTCTACGGGAGAATATACATAAGGCATAGAACCAACAAAAATGTTGGCATTTAAATTCGCACCTTTGGAATGCGTATTTGAAATGGACAACTATGCACAATAAAACTGCTCTTCAAATTAGGAGGGGAAGCTCCCTCTTGCTGATGGTGTTGAAAGAAAGTAAACTAAAAAACTAAGTTGCCTATCTTTTTTATCAGCTAGAGTACAAGGTTTATTAAACACAAATGCTGCAGCTGAGATTTTCTGATTTAAGAACTTCAACTGCGACTAACTTAAGCTAAAGACATTTCTAACTTCTCAAGTAATACGCAAAGCAAGAGAAACAAGAAATGAACAAGGTTGATTCTTTGAAAAAGTACTTCAATAAACTCTTTCTCAACATACATCTACACTTCAATGTAAGCTGAAATTAAAATCACAAAAACATAACACAAATAACAGAAATTTGAGACGTTATACCAAGGAAAAGGAGGCTTGTGATTTTATTTCTCAAACTTCTGGAACAAAAATAACTAAACACATGCCTGGAACAAGAGCTTGCAGCTAAAGAGGCTTGCAAAACTTGTTCTTACACAGTAGGAACAACAATTACAATAACTACTTGTTGGCTAAAAGAGACTCAACAATTCGCTATCATAAAACAATTGAATAACAAATAGAAGGCACAATAGGCTCAGCGTTTTGTTATCACTAGCATGGTTCAAGAAAACTAATGAGCAAAGGCTCTTATTTATAGGCAAGCAGAGGAGTAGGGAACCGTAAAATCTCCTTGTTTTCACAATCTAGGGCTTGCTCAACAAGCAAGCTTTATTTCTAAATCTAGAAAGAAGATAACATCTAACACCTAAGAAAGCAAAAAAAGCCAGAAATGCCAACTATTACATTTATCTTCTTTCTCTTTTCAAAGAATGGATAAGAATTGCTCCAAGAATAGAAAGAAAGCGGAAAAAAAGCTTCTAGATGAAAGCCATTTCAAATCTCAATCACATCCGCTAAAAAACAGGAAACTGTGTCCCGGTTTGGTGCATCTATCCCATCAATAGAAAAGCTGTGTTTTTCCAAGATATCTTCTCCATTTTCAATTGATCTCAGGAAATCTTCAACCTTATTGGACACTTTTTCAAATCTTGCTGACATCATGGCAAGGTGATTCATTCTGCCACTAATTGTATTGTTGCTATCACAGCTGCGAACAACACTCTGAAATTGAGCTTGTACTTCATCTAGCCCAACGTAAGAACCATCTTCAAGACTGTACCGAGAAGGAATCTCTGTAACAAACTCATTGATGAAAAGAAGAGCTTCGATCACCCTTTGTCTGTAGGCAATAAACTCCTCGGATATCCTCTTGTAAGTTTTAACCTTGAAGACATGACACTCTCTCCAAGCAAGGATTTGTCTCTTGTGTTCTTTTGAAGCTGCTGAACCATAGACTGTATCGAAATCAGCAATGATGATTTCATGCCTTGGTTTTACTTCAGCCACTGATTGTTCAAACCTTTAGATACCTTGACGTAGCTCATGAGCATTTTATCTCAACTGAAACATTCGTGCCAAGATCTCCTTTCCTCTGACAATGAAACTCTTGATCCACTCTTGAATTTCCTTCCCACAAATAACCAGCTGTCTCAATTGATGATGATCAGCTAGTGTCTCTAAAACTTGGGGCAGCAACTGGGTCGCTTGTGATGAACCATGGACGAGGTTTGAAAAATAAAGCCTGAGCTGCTGTATTTCAGCCTTGAGGGCTGCTTTGTCTTCTCCATCCTTGATCACTCTTTCTTGAAGGCTTTCAGACACAACTCTGAACAAACTGACATCAACATGTCTGGAGTTTTTACCAAGGTTAGCCTTAACCATCGCGGAGTCGTCCATCTCAACTTCATCTCTGTTTTTGTCCTCTGGGGGTATTGCAGTCTCCATGACTATCTCACCATTAGGATTCCTATCAAAGTGAACTTGCTTCTTTGCTTTCTTCTTAGGAGGTTCCTGATAGATGTTATCAAGGTCATCAAAATTCACCTGATATGAGGGTCTTCTTCTTACCCTTCCCAAGGAACTCTCAAGCCAAGACACGGTAGTATCTTTACTAACTTCCTTAGGAGGTACAATTGCAATTTCTTCATCATCTTCAATATCAAGGTCAATGTGGATTGGTGAAGACCCTGTCAGTGGTATGGAGTCATGTGCTAAGGGTGCTTCTTCTGTCTCCTTCTGAGGTATAGGCTCTTCTGGAGGAGCTTCTGCTTCAACCATTGATGGCTCATGTATGACTATACCTGAGAAGTCTAGCCTCCTTACATTTTTGGTTGACCTGCTGCCCTTCACACCATCTTGAGACTGACTTACGCCTTTCCCTTTTGATTGTGCTCTGGAAGAGGAGGGAAGTGATGACTGTACCCTTGGTGACTCTGCTGTTGGTATGGATTTCTTCCTTTTAAGAACTAGGAAGACCTTGCTATGTTCGAGGACTTGCCTCGTCCTTTCTTCGATTGAGAGGGATTCCTTATTAGCCCAGTTGACTTGAGGAAGGGGCTGATCTTCAATTCCCTTTCGGGCATACATTGGGAGTAACACATCCTCATCATCATCTGACAATCCTTCGATATCCTTTGAAAGGCAATCTTTCATCTGGTAAAGAGTGAGCCTACTGTAACTACGCCTCTGCACCTCGAACTCATCTGTACAATTGGCCCAAAAATCTTGAAGGGCGGATATGTGAGCATAGTTTCTCTCAAGTCGGTCAGCGTAGATGCCATGAGGGTCATAAGATCGTCTCTCGCTGTAAGGCTTGAGACCAAGTTTGTCTAACTCATCTCCCATTGTTTTAGCATCTATTGCTGTCTTGCATGTATAGATTCCCAGTCCCAATGGAAAATTGAGGGCGGGTTTCTTTCTATTCCTCAAGAATGCGTGAACATCATGTGCTTGCCTTAAGAACTCCATGAAGACAACTTCGTCTGATGGGTACCTTGGTAGCATGAGCGGAGCACCAGAATAGCCATAGACTCTGAGATAGGTGAAAGTAGGAAATTGTATGAACCAATCTGCCCATTCCGCCATCGCTGCCCTGGCAACTAAAGAGATACGGACTTGCAATTCATTGTCCAGGTCCCGCATTGTGTACATCAGGAAAGCCTCATTCACCCTCTTGTAGTGATGGAGTGACTTTGTGAATTCCAACTGAGGATAGTAGTTGTAGATATGCTATACGCTTAATGATCCCTCGGTGTTCAACCCTCTGAATTGACCTTGGTAGGCCACTAGGTAGACTAAGTAAGAAACCATATGGAACTTATGAATTTGGAAATATTCTGTTATCTGCTAGTGTAGGTTGTCACTAATCAAGGTGGGACAATCATAGAACTCAGTCTTCTTCATGATGTGGGGTATGGCATAGAACAGCCAGGGCTGAAACTTGGTAGCATCTTCTGATCCAGTTACCTTGTTGAGAAAGGTGATTATGATAGCAATCTCATCTTTGAACTCTCCTCGCCGGACGTTCTTAGGCAAAGTCTTATGCTTCTCTTTCATCCACCTTTGTGCAATCTTCTTACTGTACTTGTCTTTGTGCATTTCCCATATCCTTTCACATTCACCCTTTGAAATAGTGACACTTTTAGGCCAAGGGGGAATGGAAAAACATTTCTCGATCATATCAGGCTTCAAACTGCAAATCAACCTGCCATCAACTGATTGAATCTCCCTTGTAGCTGAATTGTAATGCTTGATGCAAGCGATTACGAACTCGAAACTCTGAACTGAAATAGGAATAGACGCTGCTGCAAGAAGTCCAGAGTGTTCCAAGTTTCTGATGGTAGTGTTGCCTGTGCTCTCCAAAGTGTGTAGATCAAACACCGGCTTGATATGATGCAAGTCCGTCTCAGCTATTTTGATGAAATCATGGTAGAGAGCTGATTTGGCCTTGAAATCATTGGGAGTGTACTCCATTTCGAAAACTTTGAAGAATGACTGCAAACTCGCCTAGGTTCAGACAAGTTTTGAGCAACTTACTATTTTTAGAATGCTGATTTTTCTTCCTCCAATGGACAAATTTTTGAAATTTTTTCTGAGATATGGGTTTTGCTCAGAATTTTGTTGTAAGACAACTCAGATCATCCGTTTTTGAAAATTTTGATTTTATGTAATGTCCCCATTTTTGGCGAGCATCAGAGTTCGTAAGATTAGCCTATCATGCGACCCTCGTAGGCTGATAGTTTGGATAGGGGGTCACTTCGGAGCTTGGCTCAGCTTCAGTTGGCGGAGTTTGATCAGTTGGCTTTCGTTTGGGCTCGATCGGACACTTTTTGCAGAAGTTGCTATTTTTAGCAGTTCCTGGCAGTCATCGTGGGACCCTTGCTATTTGTAGCAGTATGGATTTGGCAATGTTCAGAATCACTTCAGTGTTCGTCAGCTTCAGACGGATCAGGCATCGGGTGATTAACGAGAGAGATATTAATATTTAATTAAATTAATTAAATATTAATTACATGGAGATTATAAAATAAAGTTATAATAATTAATTATAACTTAAGTGATTTTTGACTTGAGGGGGTCGCCATCATCAGAAGGGGCCAAATTGACAATTTAATTTATTATAAAATATTTGAGCTGAGACTATTGAAGAATTAAATGCAAAAAGTTCGAATTATTTAATATTCCCTATTTTTGAGGAAATCGCACTTTTGAGGGATATAGTGCATTTGCATTGGGTTTTGAGCAATTATGTGATTATTGATTTTGGAAATTGATCAAGTTTGTCTGAGCAAGAAGCTTTAGGGTTTCAAACTCGAATTCATTGGGGAACGAGCCATCTCCATTTGAAAGCAGTTCAGAGGGTGTGAAATAACACCTGATTTATTGCCAGCACTGAGGTTTCTTCATTCAGAGGAAATCATAGAACTTCACGATTCATTCAGCTTCAGAGATCTTGTCAGGGTTTCAACCAGAGCACATATATTCTTCAAGGCGCATCCTTTCAGAGGGCTTGGACATTGTTTACAAGAAGCCGTACGAGTGTACTTGCTGTTTTCTGACAGGGCCGTACCACTCAGCAGGTCGTACAAGCAGCAAAGAGGCGTGTTCTAGAGTGTGGTCAAATCGCCTTTCATTTTGACTGGCAATCTTCTCCAAAGTTGGCGCATAGGTACCTGGACAGAGTTGCAATCTTTTTACAGAGGGAGAAGAGGTCCTTTCAAGCTGCCGTACCAGATCTGGTCATTTATTGCTGCTGCAGATCTCAGGTTCCTTATTTAATAAAAATCATTGTTTTTATATTGCATGCCAGTAGATCATTTTTGTAATCATTTCAGAAGAACAAATAATAGATTGGCATCCGTATTTGCATCAAATACTACTATTATCAAGAGTGGATTTATTTATTTGAATTTATTTTATATTTCTTGCAAAATCGCAATTTACCTTTTTGCACAAAAACCCAAAAAAATAAAAAAATTGCAAAAACAAACAAAAACTCAGTCAGATTCAGAAACAGGGGAAACAAGGGTTTCTACAGTGGTATCAGAGCTAAATCCTGCCATCCTGAGGGTTTAGCCATCTTATGCAGCCAGAAGAGTTTGAACCATACAGGTATTATACACACAGACGTGCCTTGATTGACAGGCAACGGAGTTTGAGTAGGCAGCCAGGTAACATGGCTGACAGGAATGACAGGTCTGATAGAACAGTTAATCTGAGAACAGAGATTCCACATAACCACAAAGATCGGGACGATGCAGAGGTTTTGCATGCACTCAGAGATCTACGTGCAGGTCAACGGCAGTCAAATGGTGTATTACAGCAGTTGGCAGTTGCACTTTAGAGATTGGGTACTCCGAGGAGACCGTCACCACATCGTGATGATGACAGGAGTGATGCAGGTTCACGGAGAGCTCCTAGGACAGTGTCACGGACAGCAGATAGGCCTACTAGGCCCACTTTCACGAGACAGGAGCCCGATGAGGCTATAGCAGGTGAGAAGCATGAGGGTTTGTTCGCTGGTACACTTAGGGCAGCGAATGCCGAGTGGGAGTTAGCACCACCTGAGGCCAGAGAAAGGATTACCATTGACAGAACACCAGAAAACACAGAAAGAGAAGTGATTAGCATGTTCCAGGAGTATAGCATTCTACCTCAGAAAATTAAAAAGGAACTTCCTTTAATGAGTTACATGGATTTGCACCCGAGTCTTTGTCATAAGACAGAGTTTGCAAGGAAGAAATATCTCACTATAGCTCATGAGTTGTTCACACCTGAAAATGATAGAGAATCTACACATAAGGACGATACAACTCTTCATCAAAATGATTTGGTATCTTCAGATTCCTATGAAGAATGCAGAAATTTATGTAATGAATTTGATAGAAGTGCTGATTTGATTCAAGAAAACACTAGCACAGCTTTGGGTAATGATTTACCTACATCGTCCTTGCAAGAGGTGACCCAAGAAGTTTCTATTATGGAGGCTACGTCTGATTTTCAGGACAGCGATGATGAAACTTCGCGTGAGCATGAGACAGCAGCGATTTCACATATGCAAAGTAATCCTATTGAGTTGTCACATGAAGAGACTCAAGAGTTGGGTACTAGTGATGCATTTGGTGTTGAGGATTTATGTCATGGTGGGTCTGATTTTCCGGATCAGACCTTTGAAAACAAGTTAGAAGATTCATATGTTGATATGGAATCCCAGGATCATGCTTTGGATGGGCCTGCAGTTACTTTGGGAGTAGAAGCGTGTGAAGATACTGTCATACCAGCAACTTCTACCGTGCCAGTTGAGCCATCCTTTGAGGTACAAAGCAGCAGTACCTTAGATGTTGAGGTGTGCATGGATGAAAGCACACATGATGCTGCTTATCATGAGGTGAGTGATGATGAATCAGCGTCATATCATAGTGCATATTGCGAACCGGAAAACTTGTATGGGGGTCATAAGCTACAAAATCCTCATCATTTGGTTGGGCAACTACAAGTGAATGACAATATGATTGCCACAACCCTTGAGCATTTTGATGTTGCACATCAGATGTTGGTTACCTATGGATTGAGTACTCCTATGACAGATGAGCACGGTGATAGCGGTTTTTCCCTTGCAGAGATACATGCACTTCGAGAAGCAATTGGAATGATGAAACAAAACTACCTAAAACTACTTGCGGACAGGGATTTCCTTCTCGAGTGGGATTGCATTTGTTATGATGCATTGAAGGGAAAGGAGGAGCAGATCAATGAGCTCACTCATGAGCTTGAGGTGACTATGGACTCATTGCAGAGCACCCAGTTGGCCCTTCAAGAGTCACAGTTACAGATTGAGAGGCTTACCGTGGCGTTGAGTTTGGCACAATCTTCACCATCTTTTGATATAGTTCAGATTTCCATGGCAGTGATTGGTGAGGAGTATACACCCATGGTTCATAGCAGTGAGGGATATGTTGAGGATGTGGTTACATCCATCACGGTCATAGGTGCAGTTGATACAGATGGGATGAGTGCACTGGTGGAGAGTTGCAGTGAGCCACGCGTTGCACCAGGTTCTCTTGAGATTAGTCCCATGATAGGTGAGGCAGGGCAGATCATTGATAGTTCCTGTGACATGGTTGTTGATTCACTAGAGAGTTGTGTGACAACCCTCGACACTTTTCCATCTTCACAGAAGATATTCAGAGTCTCATCCAGTTGGGAGATTGGTACTTATGTTGATTTGTTTCCCTCTCCTGGAAGCAAATCAATCATTTCATCCGATGCAGTTGACTATGATCGGCAGCTGGTTGAGCCAAGTCAGGGGTACAATTCAATTTATTATTCCAGCGATTCAGAGATGGATGATTCGGATCAGTATGGAGTGATTGTGCAGTTTGTGAATAATCCATTATTTGAATTTGATGGTGGTTTGATCTATGATAACCCGCTCTTCGAGTTGGACGCTGATCGTACTCTTGATATTAGTTCTGGGTTGGGTGATGATCGTAGTGTTTGGGATTGTTCCAGTGCATCGCGATTCCAAACAAGACTCACAGAGGAGTTTAATGAGGTGTACATGGTGAGGAGTGCTTATAGTTTTTTCTTTGATCCACCTGTACATGATTCGTATTCGATGCACAATTCTTGTGCACAGGGTGATTCTCTTGGTGTAGTCGAGGGGAGTAATTCATTACTGTGTGCAGAGTTACCATCTTCGAAAGATGGGATTAGCGGCTGCAAGTACTCGACTCAGTTGTTTGTGGGGAATTACTTGCAGGGACAACAGTCAGTTATCCATCATGCTGATATGTATTTGATAGGGCTTGCTACTTCTATGTCGCAGATTTTTCATACGGGTACATGGTTACAGGGCGACTATGGTATTAGTTGGCATGATGGCTTGGTCAGTTATCACATCCATGAGGGTTTAGTAGAGGACAGGGAGAGATTCGGTGTAGCAGATGCTTCTAGAAGTTCTTATCTCTGTATGACAGGTGGATGTGAATTCATATTGTATTGGGATCCCGGTGGCGACAGCTTTGACACCGAGTATTGGATGGGTCCCATTGGGTTACTTCACTATTCTCAGCATGGTGAAGTTGGAGGCAGTAGAGCGCAGTGGTAGCCTGAGGATGACAGTCGTGACAGACTTTCACTCTGGGTTTGGGATCCAGGGATAGCTTGCGCAGTTGAGTTTTTGTTGATGCTACAGGAGACAGTTCGTGATGTGTGGGACATTTCACAGTTTTTCTTTTGGGCCTCTCGAGGATTGGAGTTTCTCTGCAGTGGAGATTGCTTGGGGACAAGCAATTTCAGGGAGGGCGGACTGTAATGTCCCCATTTTTGGCGAGCATCAGAGTTCGTAAGATTAGCCTATCATGCGACCCTCGTAGGTTGATAGTTTGGATAGGGGGTCATTTCGGAGCTTGGCTCAGCTTCAGTTGGCGGAGTTTGATCAGTTGGCTTTCGTTTGGGCTCGATCGGACACTTTTTGCAGAAGTTGCTATTTTTAGCAGTTCCTGGCAGTCATCGTGGGACCCCTGCTATTTGTAGCAGTATGGATTTGGCAATGTTCAGAATCACTTCAGTGTTCGTCAGCTTCAGACGGATCAGGCATCGGGTGATTAACGAGAGAGATATTAATATTTAATTAAATTAATTAAATATTAATTACATGGAGATTATAAAATAAAGTTATAATAATTAATTATAACTTAAGTGATTTTTGACTTGAGGGGGTCGCCATCATCAGAAGGGGCCAAATTGACAATTTAATTTATTATAAAATATTTGAGCTGAGACTATTGAAGAATTAAATGCAAAAAGTTCGAATTATTTAATATTCCCTATTTTTGAGGAAATCGCACTTTTGAGGGATATAGTGCATTTGCATTGGGTTTTGAGCAATTATGTGATTATTGATTTTGGAAATTGATCAAGTTTGTCTGAGCAAGAAGCTTTAGGGTTTCAAACTCGAATTCATTGGGGAACGAGCCATCTCCATTTGAAAGCAGTTCAGAGGGTGTGAAATAACACCTGATTTATTGCCAGCACAGAGGTTTCTTCATTCAGAGGAAATCATAGAACTTCACGATTCATTCAGCTTCAGAGATCTTGTCAGGGTTTCAACCAAAGCACATATATTCTTCAAGGCGCATCCTTTCAGAGGGCTTGGACATTGTTTACAAGAAGCCGTACGAGTGTACTTGCTGTTTTCTGACAGGGCCGTACCACTCAGCAGGTCGTACAAGCAGCAAAGAGGTGTGTTCTAGAGTGTGGTCAAATCGCCTTTCATTTTGACTGGCAATCTTCTCCAAAGTTGGCACCTAGGTACCTGGACAGAGTTGCAATCTTTTTACAGAGGGAGAAGAGGTCCTTTCAAGCTGCCGTACCAGATCTGGTCATTTATTGCTGCTGCAGATCTCAGGTTCCTTATTTAATAAAAATCATTGTTTTTATATTGCATGCCAGTAGATCATTTTTGTAATCATTTCAGAAGAACAAATAATAGATTGGCATCCGTATTTGCATCAAATACTACTGTTATCAAGAGTGGATTTATTTATTTGAATTTATTTTATATTTCTTGCAAAATCGCAATTTACCTTTTTGCACAAAAACCCAAAAAAATCAAAAATTGCAAAAACAAACAAAAACTCAGTCAGATTCAGAAACAAGGGAAACAAGGGGTTTCTACATTTTATACTGAAAAAACAACAAACCCTAATTTTTTCAATTTTTCACGAAAAAAGTTGGCACCTGGGTTTTGTTCAAAATGCAATTAGAAATGTACCCAGTTGATTAGATTTGAAAAACACCGATGGCTGATCGAAAAAAAGCCAACCCTAGAATTTGAAATTTTCTTGAAAAAAACTGTGATATGGGTTTTCTTCAGAAGACTGATTTGAGAGGACCCAGATGATTAAAAATTGAATGCACTGAGGATTTCACTGTCATGCAAAGCAAAGAGCAGCTGCTGCAACTTGATGAATTTCTAGAAAATTTCTTTAGAAGAATGAGATAACAAGACCCAAATGGCTAGAAATTGAAAATCTTGGCCTTCTTTTTGAAAAATTTGATCTTCTAGATGAAAAAATTTGAAAAAGCAAGGCTTTATGTTGCTGGTAGAAAAAATTGATGAAGAATCAGCAAACTTGAGTTCTTGAATCTTGAAATATTACTTCAAACTTGCTGCTCCAACTTTCTCCTTTGAATGCTACCTGCAAAAATAATGAAAATGACATTGAAGAGAGGTGTTAAATAGACTTAGGGTTTGAAATAGGTCTGCTTTCTTTTGCTTTTATCTTCAAAAACCCTAAAATTGGCCTGTTCAATGAACTTGGACATCCTCATCCTCTTGCAATTTTGAAATTTTTGAAAAGTTTGAAAAATTTGCTAAGGCATTGAAAGTTGGGCGCCCTTCTTGGCTAGGGGCGCCCATTTGCTTCAAAGTTAGTCATTTTTTGAGTTTAACTTTTTCACAATTTTGACCCCCTACTTTGACCTTGATCTCCGGCTTCCAGATTGATCCAATGAACAAGCTGGATGATTCATTGTGAAGCTCGACTGAATCTAGAAAGATTGTTCTGGAGGCATCTCTGGTGAAAAACCTCATTTAGGCCTTCAAAATCATGGGAGCCTATCCTCTCCAGGGGCGCCCATTTTATCTAGAGTAAGCGATTTTTTTGATTTTCAAGTTCTTTCTTCTTCCTTTGATCTTCAAATGAAATTCTAATTCCGGGAGCTACGTGAATCCGATTGACTGGCTGATAGGTTCACTGGATAGCTTGGCTGAATCCAACGAAATGATCTTGGAAGCTGCATAGGTGAATTCCATCATTTCAGGGCTCAAAGCCTTGGGCGCCCTTTCTCTCCAAGGGCGCCCAACCTCACCAGATTTAGCAATTTTTTACATTCCTTCATCAACTCTCTTCTACAGATGATCCTACCTGATCTGGTGTTCCAGAGCTCGGATTGACTGATGGTTGGGCTTGTCGCGAAGCTGAGAAGATTTTGGAGAGAGTTCTCTGGAAGTCACTTCACCAAAAAGCTAGATTTAATACTCCAAAAGCTTGGGCGCCCTTGTTGGCTGGGGGCGCCCAACTAATCCAGTGTTAGAATATTTTCATTGATTTCATCTTCAACTTTGAATCTTTATCTTATACTGTCAACTTTGACCTGGATTTGCCGAAGATTGACCTGTCTAATGCCTTAACAAAGATATTCGTTGCGAAGTAGACTGAATTCCAGAGAGATTGAGCACTTTAGCAAACCCTAACTGTTGGATTAGGACCCTTAAAAAGTTGGGCGCCCCTAGGCACCTAGGGCGCCCAAACTCTTCGGACTTCATCAAATTTTGGTGATTTTCATTTTCTTTTTCTGACTTCTGTTTGGATCCTCCATGTTTGATTGTGAATCCCGGATAATTGGATGATCCGATGACTGCACCATTGCATTCGTTGCGAAGCTAGAAGAAGACTGAGCAACTTTGCTTGGAGGCTTAAACCCTAATTTCAACATTTAATGCCCTAAAAATATGGGCGCCTATTCTCTCCAAGGGCGCCCATGTTAACCAAAGTTAGAATATTTTTCACAGTTTTCACCTTCTTTCTTCATTCTTTGTGCTTGCTCATCGACTCACCTTCTGTTCAGAGCTTTGAGTGTTGAATCTGACGCCTAGCAGCTGACTAACCTCCATTGATGACCTCAGAGCTCCTGATATGCTTCTGAAAAGCATAATAGACCCACTAGGGCACAACTGATCTTTTTGAGATTCTGACTGCACCAACCTGATACAGAAGTATTTTGAGCCAATCAAAATCAGTTTGAACTCTAATGGACCAACTTTCTATTTTTAGAAACTTTTTCCAATATCTGTTTCAAAAGAAACCTAGAAAAACCCAGAAAAAGTTAATATTTTTAGGAAATTTCTAAAAATAGCAATTTTCCTAAAAAGTAGGGGTGAAAAACTGAGATTTGGGTTTTGTAGATTAGGCCGCTCTGAGCAGACCCAAATCATCAGATTTTGAAAATTTCACGTTTTAACCCCTCATGCAAGACATGCGCACCCAAATTTTGACCTTTTTGATAGATTTAACAAGACTTTTACTCATTTCTTCAAAATGTCTAAGTGTAACAAAAATTTTAATTTTGGGGTACAACAAGAAACAATATGTAGATCAGAAAAGGGTTGAGCGCTCCTTTGAGGTTGGTGATATGTACTTGATGTTGCAGCCTTATAGACAGTCCTCTCTTAAGAGGAGTGGTGTAGAGAAACTTAAGCCATGTTACTATGGGCCATTTAGGATTATCAGGAGAGTGGGAGAGGTGGCTTATGAGTTGGAGTTGCTAGCTGATTGCAGAGTACATAATGTGTTTTATGTGTCACGCCTCAAGAAGGCGTTGGGACATCGTGTGGTTCCTTCCACGACTTTGCCACCATTGGATGATGAGGGGAAATTGATTTTGGTACCCGAGACTATATTGGATGTTCGTGAGAGGACTTTGTAGAAGCGAGTCATTAGGGAGTACTTGATCAAATGGAGAGACTTGCCAGTTGAGGATGCGACATGGGAGAGCGAGGAGATCTTACAGCATCCAAAGTTGAGATTGCTTGGGGACAAGCAATTTCAGAAGGGGCGGACTGTAATGTCCCCTTCTAGCTAGACATTTATTCATTGACATGATTAGCCTATCAGTGACCCTCGTAGGCTAATACGGCATGTTTAGAGGGTCTTCTTGGCAGTTACCTTGTTGGTAGTTTGTTTCTTTTGTGATTCAATTTACATATGGAGGTGTTCTAATGATTTCTTGATATGTTTCTATTTTTAGAAACCTCATGTTATAAGGTGATGTTATGTTTGCACTCAATGTTATGAATAATTATTTTATTATAAAGTGCAAATGTAAATTATAAAATAATATTATAATATTCCTTCTAGAAGTTGACTTAGGAAAGTTCTAGAAGAAGGCCGACCTTTGGTGAAAAAAGAATAAATAAGTCAAGAGGAGCTCATTGCCATCATCCAACACTTGATGTTTCTTGTTGATGTGTATTGTGGAGCTAAGGTTTATGCAGTCTAGTGTCTTTGGGAACGATAACTCCCATAGATAGCATAATTGAGGAAGTGAAATATCTTCTAAAGGGTTGCAGCCATTGGAGAGGTTACTTCAGACTTCTCATTGAGCAAAATTTGTGGCCAAAGGCCAATTTTGGTATAGGTCAATTTGGTGGAGCATTGAATAATATTTTTGTATCTTCATTCTTCTCATTTTGCACTTCTTGAAGGACGAATATCAATCTGTAGAATTCTGATCAGAAATTACAGTCATGGAAGGACGCCATTGGGAGGGGCGATTTTGTTTGTGGGAGCGCCAACTTGCATCGAATTATTTCTTGGCTTGGTGCGCCCTCATCCTTGGACCATGGCGACTCGTTTTGGAGCATACAGGAGGTTGGAAATATTGAAGATTATTTTTATTTTGAAGATCAGATTAGAACAGGGGTGATTTGCTTAAGGAGGTTGAATTGGCTTGGAGAGAGGTCTTTTTGCTTGGGATTCGATTTCTTCTCCAGCCTCCATCTTTGGCGCCATCATTCCACCAGGTTCTTCAATCATAATTTCATGTTAGTGTTGCATATTGAAAGTGTTAGTTTGCAGCTGTAGGAGTGCATTCATATCAGCCACTATCATATGTTATGTCAATGTAATTTGCCAAGAGTCTTGGCTATTTGAAATCAGCATTGTATTGGAGAGACATTTGCAATCAAGGAGTAATAAGTAGTTGATCAAATAATAGTTGTTATTGTGCAATCAAATATCATTGTAATCAGCTTTAGAGCTTGCATGCCAAGTGTTTGACAAAATGTCTCTTGGCTGTAGATGCATTTTATTCACTTAGTTCCTCATTTGAATGCATTTAAAATTACAGAAGAGCATTATATTTCATCCAAAAGTTTGCATAGTATTTGTAGAAGATTATTTAAGTTTTTCAAAATCATTTGGCATTCACTCTTGCATTAAACAACAAACTGAAAACAACATATCAGCAACATTGAACATTGCATACAAACTGTTTGACAAAGTTACAAGACTGCAAATTGAAGCAAATTGAGGACAGTTTGAGCAAGGCTCATTACACACTCACACAAAGTACATCCATGGGAGAATTTCACATTTCCAAAGGGCTTCTTTACAAGCTAGCACAACCTTTTGTTGCAACTAGTGCAACCTAAGAACATTTGATTTGAGGAAATTATTCCGAAATAGTAGGCCACTTTGGTATCACCAAAATGCTTGTTGCACTTGAACAATATTTTTACTAGCCTTACATGCACACAAACATAATGCCACATTAATTATTGCACACTTTATTGCACCATGAATCCTACAAACAAGACTTTGGGGTTTTACACTCCTTTAGTAGTACCACAACATCCTTGGTAGTTGACTTGCATTGATTTCCTAACTTGACTAGCAACCACCAAGCACTTGAATGACTATGTAATTTTTGTGATTGATAGGTTTGCTAAAATGGCCATCATGATTGTTTGCAAAAAAACCATTACAATGCTAGACATGTGTGCATTTTCTTCAACCCTATTTAGTTCCACTTTAGGCTTATGACCTTCGTTGTCTTTGACCACAAACCAAGATTTCTCAACATTTTTTGGCAAACTCTTTGACCATTTTGGACATGCAATTGGACTGGTGTACAATTTTTCACTCACAAATTGATGGACAAACAAGAGTAGTCAGTCACTCATTAGTTCACCTTCTACAAATTTAGAACACACATTTGTGCAGATGGGATGACAATTTACCTTTCATTCAATATGCTTACAACATAGTATTGCATAACTTTATGAGGCATAGTGGCACCCCTCAACATCCTACCATGAGTTGGCAACTTCTGAAATGCACACACATGAATGAGAAGTCAAAAAAGTACAATGATTATACAAGAAATCCAAGACTTTCATTAATAGCTCCAACAAATTCTTCAACGACTACAACAATAATACAAAGATTGCCATGATGTTTGTCGTGCGCTCCAAACCTTTCAAGTCAATGACAAGATTTGGCTTCATCTTTAGAAGCAATGTTTCCATGGTCCAAATCCACACAAGATATAGCCTCTACACCATGTCCGCTACACTACGTTATGCATAGCTGGTGAGAATGCTTTTATTCTTATACTTGGGTTTGCATCCTATCTTCAAAATAGAGTTGCTCAAACCATTTTTTCCCCCTCTCCTAGAGCCAACACAATCTTAGCATCCAACAAACCTAGACCTAATCATGTCAATCCAATAGTAAAGGGTGCCATTATCAATACAACTACAACTAGTACTTGTTTCCGCAATCAGAGACTATTCCACATAGTCAAGTTCAAGTAGTATGTTGATCAAGCCAAATGGTACAACTTGCAACTACTCCATGCATAGTTTCCTACAATCAACTGAAATGTAATGGAGACCATTTCTTCTCAAGAAGGGGTAAACTATTTGAGCATAAGAGCCACACACACTTTTGTCCTTTCACCTCTTTAGTTAGCTTGTATGCTTGTTTGCACTCAATGAATGTTGTGCAGCTTCAACACAACTCTGTGCATAACAGTTCATTGCACTAATGTTCATCCAATCCTTGTGCGATCTTGTGTGGTATTACTTGCCCACGTATTCTAGCCTTGCACATGGACATGCATGCCTTTATTTGGATACACCTAGTTTGACACCATATGCATCCGATACCTGGCTACACCTACACCAGATGTTTTACCAACCAACCAGGTTTGATACTTGGCACCATTGAATTTCAACACCTATCATACTCCTGTCCACATGAAAAGTGTACCATAAACTTTTGGAATTTATCAACATATTATTAAAGGCCTAGCTGATGGCCCCCTCTTTGTGTAAATAAATGTTCTATACAAAGTACATACGGAGAAGAACATACCAGCAAGATTGTTGTATACATAATATTGTGTAGATCTTCTTTCATGCAATACATTGACAATACAAAGTCTTCGGCTCTTCTTGAATGTGCATCTACATACTAATTTAAAGTTCCTTATGCATATTCTACAAAATATGTAGGTTATTACTTTAATTTGCAGATTTGTCCTCCAATCCTACTAGGGTTTGGATTCAATGCATGTAAAATGAGAAGTGAGAAAAATGTGACTCAAATTTAAACTACAAAGGTGTGTAGATATTAAGTAGAAAATTGCCATGAAATGTCTTTCCCATTGTCACCTACTTAAAGAAACCCTCTGATTTAAGATTCAAGATTATATTGTAAATGAAGCTCACATCATGTAAAATGCATTTGTAGACTTTGAAAATATAACAGGCCTGTACAAATCTATTTTTTTCTGAACTTAATAAACCTAAAGGATCTTTCCTTAAACTCCTCAACACATCCTAGTTCTTTGTGATGCTTAAGCAAGAACACCAAGAGAAAAGTACTCTTTGAGTCTCTTGGGTGAAATATGGAAAGAGATGACTATTATCTATTTAGAAACTATCTAAACAACAAATTATGTATGCACACACTACTCTCAATCTTATCTAAGTTCAAGATCGTATAATGCAAGCCTAGGGTCACAACACCCAACACAAATAATAGGAATGCCCCAAACATTTTAGTTCTCTATAAAAGTCTCTAAAATTCTGCTTCCTAGGGGAAGCTCATCCTTGGCGACAAGCTGCTATTTTTAGATTATACGTCAAAGGATGCATATTTTTTCCACAATTTTAGATAGGTTCTAATTGAACTGCTGATCTGGGGCAAGAATTTTCAATTTCTTCTATCCAGGTAGGATCCGCTGATTGTAAACAAGGAAATCAAGTATCTCTCATAAATATACAATTGTAGACAAAGTGAATGAAACCATAATGTTTTGAACTATGATATGGCAGTGGTTTAATGTGCTTCTGCTCTTAGGATCAAAATAAATCCAAGTTTTTGTTTTTGAGCCAGTGCAGAAGTTCTAAAAAAAATTCTTTGTGATTATTTTATGGCCAGATCACAACTCAACAGTCTCTTATGGCTGCAGACAACATCATGCCAAAATCTGAGAGAAAAGATAACTTTGTCAACATCCCAACACACAGTAAGAAGGTCTGTGAGCATGGCCAGTCCCTATTATTGTAAGCGTGTCATTATATTCTTGCCTTTTTTGATGAGAAATGCATGGAAATCAACATGCAAATATTTTTTGGCTAATGGAGTATAAGCTTGAGAAAGAATCACTTGACATTTTTCTGTACATTTGCCATGTCAATTTTGCATTCATATTGGATAGTCAACCTAGGTTGGATTTCTGTTTTACCTTCTTAAGGAAATGGTACATGTGACAGCAGATAACTCAACATGAATATGAGATTGCTACTTCTGATGGAACGAAAACCATCACTAAAAGGAAAAGGACAAGGAATACAGTTATGTTGGTATGTGAACCAGACATCGCACCAGAAAGAATAATTTCATAATTTTGAGAAACTTCCACTTTAATGGAAGTTGAATGAGATATATTGGTACGATTTTAATTCAATTTATTGAATATCAGATATGAATTTTATTTATGCAGGAGTCATCAGCTGATATGGAAGAAAGTCGAAAGAAAGTCAAAGCTAGACAGAAGTTGAAAAATCAGAGAAAGGTCTCCGTATCTAAGAAATGTTTTCTTTATATTTTTGTGTTACATTCTGCTGGTGATGTATGCATTTTGTCATATCTCAAACTTTTAATTACGTGTTCTTACATCAATCTAGAATCTAAGATTGTTTGATTTGCAAAATAACTGTAAAAAGCTGAATAGCTTAATCATTTTGTTAGTTTGAAACCAACTATTTGGACCTATGTTCTTAAGCATAATATTCCTATTTTAAGATTTTTGGATGTAACCTAGTGATAGTTCATGTGAAAAATAGGTAAGTTGAGCGGTGCATTTTAATCCCTCAGAAATTTAAAGAAGACACCATATTATATGATAGGACAATAACATTTTCGTTGACTTTTTATCTATTTTGTGAAGTATACCGAACCAATTTTTTTCAATTTTTGATTACAATGAGCAATGCAACACAAATCCGTTAGGGTTAGCACTTAAACCAAAACGATGCGGAATACAACTCTAACCAAGAATGTACACCAGGATCCCGAGTAGGGCAAGGTGTGAGCATATGGTCAGAGGATCTCAATGCATGCTGAAAGAGTAACTCTAACCAAGAATGTGCCCAAGATGGACGAACATATGGTCAGAGGATCCCTACCAACTACAATTGCTGAAAGTAAACTTGACGTCAAGCATGTGCTTTCAAACCCAGAGTGGGGATGGAGCTACCATATGGCGGAGATGCTAAGTACTACAATGCAATTCAAAATGTAAATAGGCGGCAAGCCAGCCTCTTCCACTTATTCAGTGGGGTATTACAAAGCATGAAGAGAAGGATTAAGAAGTGCTGACAGTACTACTGATCAGCTTACAATTGTAATAGATTGTGCCTGCAAAGAACAAGATGAGAAGCTCTCCAATGCTGCAATTAAGAATATGATCTCCACAAAGCTTAGTATGACCTTCTAATCACCAACCTTCACCAAGAATGCAAATTCTCAAATCTGATATGACAGACCACGGACTGAAAATACTTAATCAGCAACACAAACCCTTACTAAAATGCTTGCATCTCACACTAGACTCGTCCAAATGACTCCAAATAAAGTGCATTAGCTTCCTAGAATGAAGGCGCCCAAGTAAGAACTCTAAAACAGACCCAAACTGCTGTATCTTTTTTTGCACAGATTTCAAAGCAAGTACAGAATGGTATGGCCCTAGTGGAAGGGCGATTTCTCTCTAGAAAAATCAGTTCTTGATAATAAAATCTAAAACTTGCCAAGATTGGTCGCTTCAAGACTAGAAACTCAAGGGGTCAATACCCAGAACAAGAATAATTTTATTATGAAAGCTATGAAAGAAACTTACAATCAGCCATGATGAACAGCAACTCCAGAATTTGATAGAATATGCAGTATTCAACTCCAACATGCAAAATAAACCACTACAATGCAAAATCTCACTACAAAATCACTCAACTACAACTATCTCACCACTAGTTGCTATCTTTCAAGCAAGAAGCAATGCCAAGGCTAGGAGGCATTCATTCCTCGAAGCGATCCCAGTACCATTCCGGCAGAGTAACATTACTGTAGACATAAGATGATCAACTGAAGAGCAAAGGCCTCATTTTATAAGCTTGAGAGGAGTCTTCTAGAAGCTTCAAGAAGGCGCCCTAATTTTCAAATTTGAATTTGTTCATTTTCCCTCCTTGGATGGCGTCCCACTTCCCAAAGCTTAGTTTGACTTTATTTTTTAAATCAAACCTCTCAACAAGGTTGGCGTCCCTTTTTGAAGCAAGATTTTAGACTTTAGAAAATATTAAATCACCCCCTATGAGGCGTCCACCCATAAAGACCACTTTTTAAAACAACATTAAGTGATGTAGCTAGGCCAAGGGGGGGCCAACATTAAATTATAACATAAAAATATAACATTATTTAAATAAATTGAACTTATCTCTCCAAGGTGCATCCCAAGGCCAAAAATGAAGAAACCATCTGAGCCAATAGAAGAAGAGAGCCACCTGTGCCGAAAACAACAGGACCACTGCCAAAAATAGAATTTACTAAAAATAGTAAATTCCTGAAGGTGCTCGGAATGCCAAGCAAGTCACACCATTGCGAAGCTCTCTGAAAACCTAGAAAGAAACCACAATCCAATCTCCGAGTCACGAGCAACAACAACCTCCGAAACAGGAAACCCTAATTTCACCTTCCGAGTAGCCTACGGGTCTCCGGAATAGGCCAACGGTCAACTGAAATGATCATGTGCGAGAAGGGGACATTACATTTTGTTAAAAATATTTTCAACACGGTGTAAACTGGTTGGCAGTGGTAGAGGTGGAAAATCCATCGATGCAATGAATTGACTAGAAGCAATTTGGATAAATTGTTTACTTTCCTTTGTGGTCTAAGCTGTTCTCAAATGTAATCTGTAACACATTATCATCCCGTTTTCAAATTATTTCACCTTCATATTATTTCTCTAGAGTCTAAACAAAAATTCAGCTAAAAATTCAATAGTATTCTTTGTTAAGATCCCAGTTTATCAATATAGGATTATGCTTATTTGGTTGCCTTTTCTAATCCTATGAAAAAATTACCATATGGAACATATGATTGGTTAAACTTTTAAAGCATCAATTAGAGGGAACTTAACAGATAAAATGTGTATGTTAAATAGAAACTTAATCAAAATAAATCGCACTTGGTATAGTTTGTTTTCCTCTAGAACAGTTTTATTTTCCCATTTATCCTTTATCTCACTCTTATAAACGTGTATTTTATTTGACTGTTAATGTGGATGGTAAATGACAAATAGCATTTTGCACTTGCAGGGTGTAAAAGCATCACACATGCGTCCATCAACTATAGGTGACATGTTTGGAGGTGGATCACTGGACCCATATGCTTTTGATTGATGGTAAGTTATACCAATTGCATCTGAAAACTTTGTGTCCAATTTTCAAAAACAACATCTCATCAAATGACATCCATCAACTATAGGCCATTTGTTTGGAGGTGTATCACTGAACCCATATACGGAAGATACTTATGCTTTCAATTGAAGGTAAGTTATATCACCTACATTGGAAATTAACTTTCATATCACTTTATCTGTATTTTGGAATTTCTAAATAGCGTTTTCTCATTTCTACATTGTTTTTTAATATTTTGAATGTAAGTATTTCTGGCAAGGTATCTTGTCACTAATGTGCCACCATTTATATGCATTGTTGATTTTAATAATTTGATTTATTCACTCCTGGGTCCAGATACATACTCAATGTGAAATTTTTATTGGAGTCTCATGTTTGGATTATCATACCTTCAACAAAGATTTGGGTGCTAAAGGTTATGCATCAGCAAATTTCCAACACATTGGAATACTTTTGGTCAAATAGAAACTTCTAAGGAGTAAACAATGGCAGGAGTGAACTTGATATACTTTTTTGGTTAAATAAACTAATATTCTTGGCATACTTGGTAGAAGCCTCATAAATATGGTTGCATGCATTTATCTGAATGGACCAATGAAATGGTTGACTGTGGAGTGTCGAGAGAATCTGAAAATCATGAATATTGGATTCCATATATTTTCTGTTTCTGAGTGGCATTGCAATTTAGAGTCTGCTTTTCCAGTGTACATTTGGATTTAATCATTTGAGATAAATGTGAAAAGGAACCATGGAATCTGAATGAAAATGAAATAAGAGTCAAGTTGAGAAACCAATTTGTAGGTAACTGTGTCAGATTTTTGCACATAAATGTTTTCAACTTCTCAAGTGATTCAGAACGTTGATGTGTAAAAATCTAACACAGTTCTAATACAGCAATTCTTCTGTCGCTATTATGGATGGCGGAAATGTTATATCTGTCAAGAGTCAAATTATATTGTACTGTGTCATTATCTGAGCATGTTTAGCATACAAAACATTTATACTTGATTTTAGATTAGTAAGACTTCTCTTCCTAGATCAATGAAAATTGACGAAGTTTTCCCTGGCAGTAATAAGATAACTCGTGAACAAGAAAGAAACAAAGGTAACAATGAATCCTGAAAAACCAAGCTGAAAATTACATATAGAGAGAGAAGCTTAAATGGGCTAAGCCACGTGGTCCAAAACTATGACATCTAACTAAAACCACTACTATTAGCTACTGCCAATTACAATACCGATATTATGAATAATTAATAAAGGCCCTACCAGTCCCCTTTGAAGTGAGCAAAGAAATGGAAAAAAGGAAAAAAAACCCAGCCATATGGCAGCATGGAAGACTAGTGAGGGCCTCTAGCCCTGACCGATTGTAGAAACCCCTGTTCTCACTAACTTCTGACTCTGTTTGTTTTTTCTTGTTTTTGAACGTTTTGATTGTTTTTTGTGTTTTTTTTGCATAAAGAGGTAAAATGCGATTTTGAAAGAAATGATTCAAAAATCTAAATAAATTCAAGGTAGTGCTAACTGAAGCAAATAATCTATGAAATAGATAACCAGTAGGTTTATTATTCATTCCAGATCATTACAATGATAGATCTTTGACATGCAAGTAAAAAAGCAAGTGGATTTGTAATATTCAAAAACCTGGTTGCAGCCGCCTTTGAGAGACATAAATCAGTACGGCCATCCAAATGAAGGCTTCTCCCTTCGCTAGATGATAGCAAGTTCTTCCAGATGCATAGGCGCCCCCTGTTGTGAAGTCAGACTGCAAGTAGAGAAGGTGTTTTTTCCCAGAGAAGAAAGTACGGCCCTGCTGCAGCAAGTACGGCCTGTACCAGCAATCTCATAAATCCGTACTAGCTTGAAAGGAATGCCAGATAGTCCTCTAAACCAGCCGCTCCAAAGATATGCCCTTTCCTGACAGATACCAATCACCTCTGAATGATAACCTGAAGATAAATCTCTGAATGAGTCCTGTGATAACCTCTGAATGAAGCTACCTCTCTGATAAGCAATAGATCAGCTGATATTTCACAGCCTCTGAACTGCAACACTGAAGATGGCTCGTTCTCCAATGCAAAACAGATAACTGAAACCCTTGGCTCCGTTCTCTGGAGAAGAATTTGATCAAAGTCGATTTTCATAACATAAATGAGCTCTTCACAATGAAAATTCCTTATATTCTCAAGAGGGTCGACTTTTTCCTCAAAAGGCATCATTTAAATAAAATTGAATTTTAACTTTTAATTTTTCAATAGTCTCGAACGCACTTTTAATTATAAAATATAATTGAAAAGTGGCCCCTCTTCAATGTTGGTCGACCCCTTTAGAAATCACTTAAGTTATAATATTAAATAATATTATAACTTTATAATATAAGCTTCAAAATAATTAATATTTAATTTGACCATTAAATATTAATATCTTCCTCAAAATACGTCCAATTAACGAACCGTCTGAAGCTGGAGAATAAGTGATTGAATTTGCACACGACCAAACCATACTGCTAAAAATAGCAGGGGTGCTCCGTGAGTGACTTAACTTATTAAAAATAGCAAGTCAAGCAAATGATGTCCGAACGACCCCGAACGAAAGCCAAACTGAACGATCCTGCAACTGAAGCTAAGCCAAGCCTCAACTAGACCCTCTATCCACCCTATCAGCCTACGAGGGTCACATAATAGGCTAATCAATGATCTGAGAGATGTCAACTGGAAGGGGACATTACAGTCCGCCCCTCCTGAAATTGCTTGTCCTCAAGCAATCTCAACTCCGGATGCTGCAAAATCTCCTCGCTCTCCCACGTAGCATCCTCTACTGGTAAATCTCTCCATTTCACCAAATATTCCCTGATAGTCCTCCTGCGCAACTGTCTCTCTCTGTACTCCAGGATAGACTCAGGTACTAAGATCAACTTTCCCTCATCATCTAAGGGAGGTAAAACTGCTGAAGGTACCACATGGTGTCCCAATGCCTTCTTGAGACGTGACACATGAAAAACATTGTGGACCTTGCTATCCGCCGGAAGCTCTAGCTCATAAGCCACCTCTCCAACACGCCTCAGAATCCTGAAAGGACCATAATACCGCGGCTTAAGCTTCTCCGAACCACTCTTCCTAAGAGTAGACTGACGGTAGGGTTGCAACATAAGATATACCATGTCTCCCACCTCAAACGATCTCTCTGTTCTCTTCTGATCTGCGTACTGCTTCTGTTGATTATGTGCCTTAGCAATATTTTCCTTGAGAGCCTTCATAGTGTCCTGACTCTCCTGCAACAAATCTCCAGCACTCGGCACTGTATTGTCGCTCAGTAGCAAATCCAGAAAACTAGGTGCCTCATAACCGTACAACGCCATGAAGGGGGACATCTGAATGGTCATGTGAAACGTAGTGTGGTAGCAATACTCGCACAAATATATCCACTTGACCCATGCCTTTTGCTGCCCTGCAATGTAATTCCTGAGGTAACCTTCCACCCATTTGTTCACTATCTCCATCTGACCATCAGTCTGCGGGTGGTAATTGGTGCTCGGTGTAAGCTCGGTCCCACAAAGTCTGAACACCTCCTGCCAGAAGTGACTCAGGAACCGACTATCCCTGTCGCTAACTATGCTCTGAGGCAACCCATGTAATTTGAAAACCTCATGGAAGAAGATCTCTGCTACCTGTGTAGCTGTGTAAGTGGTGGTGATTGGGAGGAAGTGGGCATACTTCGTTAGCCGATCCACAACTACATATATACAATCCTGTCCCTGGGCTTTGGGCAAGCCCGTAATAAAGTCCATCGACAGGCATTCCCACTTCCTATCAGGAATCGGAAGTGGCTGCAACAATCCTGCCGGATACGTGTTCTCTTTCTTGTTCTGTTGACAAACAGGGCACTCACACACATATTGAAGAACATCTGCCTTAAGTCCCTTCCATGTAAACCTTTCCCGTATCTGTCTGTATGTTTTAAAATACCCGGGATGTCCTGCTATGGGCACATCATGAAAGGCTCGCATAATAGTGTTCTTCATCTCAGATCCTGGGATCAAGAAAATCCTGTTCTTGTAAATGATCAAGTCATTCACAAGCGTGTACCTGGTGTCTACCATCGATCCCTCAACAATACTGGATGCCCAAGTATCCTTGGCATACTCTGCCACAATCAAATGCCTCCAATCCTCTGCAATGTGAACCATAGAGCTCAGATAAGGCCTGCGTGAGAGAGCGTCAGCCACTACATTCTAGGTACCTTTGATGTAGGTGATATCAAAGTCATATGCCTGTAACTTACTCACCCACTTCTGCTGACGATCGTTTAAGTCTCGCTGCCCCAGGAAATGCCTCAAACTGTTGTGGTCAGTTTTAATGCAAAACTTACTGCCCACGAGATATTGCCTAAATTTGGCCAAGGCATGCATTATGGCCAGCATCTCCTTATCATAAATACTGTAAAGCCTCTCTGGACCTTTAAGCTTCCTGCTCTCATAAACGATCGGGTGCTTGTCCTGCATAAGCACCGCTCCAATGCCCTCACCAGAAGCATCACATTGAAGCTCAAAAGGCTTCGTAAAATCTGGAAGTGCCAACACTGGACACGTAGTCATCAGTTCCTTGAACCTCACAAAACACTCTTGTGCCTCAGGAGTCCAACATAATGCACCTTTTTTCAACAAATCCGTCATAGGTGCTGCATGGTGTGAATAACCATTCACAAATCTGCGATAAAAACCACACAAGCCAAGAAATCCTCGCAGCTGTGTAAGGTTCGCCGGAGTAGGCCAATCTATGATAGCACAGATCTTCTCAGGATCCATCCGCACTCCCTCTACACTGATGATATGGCCTAAGTAGAGCAACTCAGTCATCCCCAAATCACACTTGGACTCCTTGGCGTACAAGGACTCCCTCTCCAAAATGCTGAGCACTGTATCCAGATGAGCCAAATGCTCCTGCCAAGTCCTGCTGTAAATCATAATATCATCGAAGAAGACAAGTACATATCTCCTCAGTAGTGAATGGAAGACCCTGTTCATGGTGGACTGAAATGTCGCTGGCGTGTTGGTTAGCCCAAATGGCATCACCACAAACTCGAAGTGTCCACAATGACAACGAAACGTAGTCTTCTCAACATCCTGCTCACGGACTCTGATCTGGTGATATCCTGATCTCAAGTCTATCTTCGTGAAATAACAGGCACCATGGAGCTCTCAATAAGCTCATCTATACGAGGTATGGGGTACTTGTTTTGATGGTCCTCTTATTTAGAACTCTGTAATCGATGCACATGCGGAGGGTACCATCTTTCTTCTTCACTAGGACAACTGAAGAAGCAAATGGTGATTTGCTTGGTCGAATGTGACCCATAGCAAGCAGCTCCTTGATAGTCTTCTCTATCTCATCCTTAAGCCGCTTAGGATGCCTGTAAGGAGTAATCATGACAGGCTTAGCGCCCTCCTCAAGCTCTATAATGTGCTCAATACCCCTGTCTGGAGGTCTCCCCGGTGGAATGTCACTGAAAACCTTCTCATGCTTAACTCTCAACTGTTGAATGTCAGGATGATACTCAGCCTTATGCTGTCCCTCCTGTATAGGTGCCAAAGTGCACTCACCAGCCCACTCTACCATGTCATGTCGCATGAGCCTCTCCATATGTCGGAAGGAAATAGTTCTGACATTACTATCTCGAATGGCCTTCAGGATATGAGTCTTCCCGTCCACATCAAACCGAATCTCCATGTCTTTGAGATGAAGTGTAACTTCCTCAAGGGAATGAAGCCACTTCATGCCCAAAACTAAATCAATGTGTCCCATGTTCACTACGTAATAGTCAGCCTTGAATTCATAGTTATTCAAGCGCAAAGGGAGATCCTTAATCATACGATCACACCTGAGAGTGTAACCATCTGCCACCTTAACCCTAATGCCTTCGAACTCCTCGGTAATGAGTCCACGCTTCTCCACAAATATAGCATCAATAAAATTGTGGGTGGCTCCTATGTCTAGAAGGGTGATGACCCTCTGAGCCGCCAAAACTCCACGAAGTCTAAAAGAATCCTCCCGTTGAATGCTAGACAATCGTGCCTCCTGAATTTGTAGCTCTGACTCTGCCTCTGCCTTAGGCTCTGAAGCCTCTGATTCTGACTCCTCAGAACTCTCCTGCTGTTCGGAATTCTCAGATTCCGAATCCTCGTAATAAGCCCACATTACTCTATTGGCCTTACCCTTAGGCCGCAAAGGACAATTGTGGTTAGCATCGTAGGGTCCTTTGCAGTAGAAGCAAAGCTTCTTCCTACGCAAATCATTAAGAGCCTCGCGATCCAAGGGTGTTGCTGATTTACCCTTCGAGTCACTCTTAAAATCAGATCTCTCCTTATTCTTATTAAATCCCTTATTGTCCCTGAATGAAGAAGTGTTTCTGGAGTTGAACTTGCTGGATGGTGTTGCAAACTCCATGCTACGTGCCTTCTTCATAGCTTCTTGTAACGGAGGATCAAATGCTTTGATCCAACCTCTCAATGGTTCCAACAGTCCCTCCATGAAAAGCACAACGAGACGCCTCTCTGAAATATTGGGAATCATCACTGACAATCGCTGGAAGTCTCCTATGTAGGACTCCAGACTACCACTTTGTCGCAACTGGGCCAAATCTCTGAAATAGGATTCCAGATCCTTTTTGTCAAATCGTTCCACCAACCTGTCTACGAACTTCTGGTATGTGGTGATACGATCATGTTGAAGTGTCACCATCCCGTGATGCCACCAGTCGTAAGCTGCTCCCTCCAGATGCAATGTAGCATATTTGATAGCATCCCCCTCCGCCATGGGATGCAATGTGAGGAAAGTGTCTAGCTTACTGATCCAGGCCTGGGCTGTAACCTTGCCACTACCATCGAACATAGCTAGAGTGAGTCTATTTGTAGCATGCTTCAGATCATTATTCTGATATCTAGGCGTCCAATCCCGTCGACCCCTGTGATGTTCTCTCCTCTGTGTGATAAATCTGTCAAAGGTGATCCTCTCTCTGACCTCTGGTGACAGTAACTCCCACTCATCATTCGCTGCCATAAGAGTATCAACGAACATGCCCTCAGGCTCCTCATTTGCATTAGCCTCATCGGGCTCCTATCTCACGCCTGTCTGCTATCCGTGAAACAGTCCTAGGTGCCCTCCGTGATCCTGCATCACCCCTGTTCTCGTCACAATGTGGTGACGGTCTCCTCGGTGTACCTAACCTCTGGATCGCCACTGTCAACTGTTGTAGTACATCAGTGGCCTGCTGTTGACCTACCCGTAAATCTCTAAGAGTGTGTAGAACCTCTGCATCATCCTGATCCCTAGGGTTTTGAGGAATATCTAATCTGTCATCCATGGTGCCCGGCTGCCTGTTTAATCCCTGTTCCCTGTCAATCAAGGCTCTCCTGCGAGTGTAATATCTGTGAGGCCCAACTTCTTGTGGCTGCATAAGAATGCTAAACCCTCAGGATGGCAAGATTTAGCTCTGATACCACTGTAGAAACCCCTGTTCTCACTAACTTCTGACTCTGTTTGTTTTTTCTTGTTTTTGAACATTTTGATTTTTTTTGTGTTTTTTTTGCATAAAGAGGTAAAATGTGATTTTGAAAGAAATGATTCAAAAATCTAAATAAATTCAAGGTAGTGCAAACTGAAGCAAATAATCTATGAAATAGATAACCAGTAGGTTTATTATTCATTCCAGATCATTACAATGATAGATCTTTGACATGCAAGTAAAAAAGCAAGTGGATTTGTAATATTCAAAAACTTGGTTGCAGTCGCCTTTGAGAGACATAAATCAGTACGGCCATCCAGATGAAGACTTCTCCCTTCGCCAGATGATAGCAAGTGCTTCTAGATGCATAGGCGGCCCTTGTTGTGAAGTCAGACTGCAAGTAGAGAAGGCATTTTTTCCCAGAGAAGAAAGTATGGCCCTGCTGCAGCAAGTACGACCTGTACCAGCAATCTCATAAATCCGTACCAGCTTGAAAGGAATGCCAGATAGTCCTCTAAACCAGCCGCTCCAAAGATATGCCCTTTCCTGACAGATACCAATCACCTCTGAATGATAACCTGAAGATAAATCTCTGAATGAGTCCTGTGATAACCTCTGAATGAAGCTACCTCTCTGATAAGCAATAGATCAGCTGATATTTCACAGCCTCTCAACTGCAACACTGAAGATGGCTCGTTCTCCAATGCAAAACAGATAACTGAAACCCTTGGCTCCGTTCTGGAGAAGAATTTGATCAAAGTCGATTTTCATAACATAAATGAGCTCTTCACAATGAAAATTCCTTATATTCTCAAGAGGGTCGACTTTTTCCTCAAAAGGCATCATTTAAATAAAATTGAATTTTAACTTTTAATTTTTCAATAGTCTCGAACGCACTTTTAATTATAAAATATAATTGAAAAGTGGCCCCTCTTCAATGTTGGTCGACCCCTTTAGAAATCACTTAAGTTATAATATTAAATAATATTATAACTTTATAATATAAGCTTCAAAATAATTAATATTTAATTTGACCATTAAATATTAATATCTTCCTCAAAATACGTCCGATTAATGAACCGTCTGAAGCTGGAGAATAAGTGATTGAATTTGCACATGACCAAACCATACTGCTAAAAATAGCAGGGGTGCTCCGCTGAGTGACTTAACTTACTAAAAATAGCAAGTCAAGCAAATGATGTCCGAACAACCCCGAATGAAAGCCAAACTAAACGATCCTGCAACTGAAGCTAAGCCAAGCCTCAACCAGACCCTCTATCCACCCTATTAGCCTACGAGGGTCACATAATAGGCTAATCAATGATCTAAGAGATGTCAACTGGAAGGGGACATTACACCGATGAACACAATCCATGATCTGTAGGAAACCTCCCCACCTTGATGCCAAATATTCATCTTCATATGCCATTTAGACGTAATCTTCAATATGATTAAATGTGTATATTATTACATTATTATTTTATATAACTTGAGCATTATTTAGAGTTGAAGATAATTGTAATTTTTATTGCAAAATAGTTAAATCCCTTTGAATACTACGCTAAGTGCAAGGCGTTTGTCACAACAAATACGGAAGTTGTTCTCTTTGATTTGAAAATGAAATAGCCAATAATTAGAAGTTGAACAGTAACTTACATTGCTTTGGTTTGATTGTATGGTAGTTTTGACATTCTAAAATTTTCTTTGATTCCTTATTCCAAAAATCATTGAATAATCAAATTGGTAATTGATATTATTCACAGAAATTTCGAGGGGCCACATGATGCTAGCAATTTAGCATTAAGTTCTATAGCAACATTTCTTTCTACATGTTATCTTGGTCATTTACCTTTTCTTGTAGGAAAACCAAAAGCTTTGTTTCATTAAATAGATCTTTGGACTTATGAGGTGCAATGATATCATAGTTGGTGACATTTACTTGAGATTTTGCCAGCCTACCAAGAGATTTGAAATGATCCCAAAATAATTTCTACCAAGAGTTGTGCCTTTTCTTAGCATCATTTCTTTCAACTTTACAAGTCAATTTATCTTCTCTAGGCCTCTAAGAATGCCAATAACATTACAGACAATGTTCTTATTACTTGTGCTTTGCAACTTGCTCCAACACATTTTCCTACATGACCTAATTTTTATTGTATGGTTTTATAAAAAGCCAAAACTATTGTTTTCATTCTGATCCAACATCATCAAGTGTGGATCTTCTTTAGCTATTTATGGGCACAAGGTGTCTAGATCATCATAGAACCTTCCTTCTCTATGAATCCCTACATTGTCTAACATTCTTTGTTCTTGCCAATATGTCATATTTGGAGTAGTAACAATTTTTTCTAGTAGCCTTCTTCATTTTGATTTATAAGTGACATTAGTGGATTAGTTGAATTGAATTCAACTCACATCATTATTCAATTCAGAGCACACCTCCCCAATTGGGATGTTTTTGGTCCTCAAAATAGTAAGGAATCAAGAGATAAGGGAACAACTCCCTCACTTTCTACTTAGAATACCGATTGGCTTTGTTTGGAGAATGTCTATTCAATTCCACTTCCGAAATTTCTTTGTGCTCCTCTCCTTGATGTTCTTACTTTTTTCTTTAAAACAACATCCTTGTCGAACTCTTCTTGAGCATTAGCCACAAATTCTTCAATGGAAGGTAAGAAAAGACCACCTTCATCTAGCATAGAAGAATCAAAGAGTCATAAGTTTTCAAACATTTACAACTAAATATAACTTCATGTAATAAGATGGTTAAATTTAAATGCATTGATTCCCACTTGTTCAAGAATATGAAATGGATAGTGGTTTTTTCTCCTTCACTTTACTTTGAATCCTTTCCTTGCTTAACTAAAATCACACATGTCCCAACTTGGAATTTCCTCTCAACTTATGCCAAGCATGTCTTGTTTTATAGAGTGATATTATTTAGCCTCCCTTGCACTAGGAGGTGTATTTGTTTTATATTCTCAATGAATTTCTTAGCTTTGTGAATTTATGAATCCACTACTTACTTCCTTTGTGGTTGTCCCTTGGCATCATGTCATACAAATTAAGACATAAGTAACCAAAACACATTTTATAAGAGCTATTAACAATAGAATGAATTACCCTATTATATGAATGTTAGATGTATACCTAAATTCCATCCCAAGTCTTAGGATATGAATGCTATACACCCTCCAAAGTTGCACCAATGGTCAATTTACCACTTCTATTTGATCATCTTTTTGGTAATATAAAGTAGTTGATCTCCTTGTATCCATTTTCTCTCCTGATATGGTACATAATTTCTTAATAAACTTGAGTTCCTATATGAAGTGATAGAACTAGGAAAACCAAAATGTATAAAATTAAACATTAATGAAAATTAATTTATTTGCATCCTTACCCTAAAGAATTTTCTCAAAAGGAAATAAATCACATGTAACTAACCTAGTTTATAATATCAAATAAGTTAGTATGCCCTTTCTTGACAATGAAAATCCTCATGAAATTCATGGAGATGCTCTTTGATGATCTAGAAGAAACTATTAGTGATATACACAATTCCCAATTTTTTATAACCAAACTTGCTCATGCTACATAAAGCATACCGCCTTATGAAATCTTGCAATATCATATTATATCTTTGGCTAAAAAACTTACCTATGCAAATGTGCAAAATTCTTTACCACATAATATTGATCAAAATTTCAAGTGTGATCATCCTTCATTACATAATCTTTTCCATCTTTACACACACAAAGCTTCCCTGACTTTTAGAAAAAACATTCTTGGAGATGCCTTTCTTTCATGTGCTCAAAGTCAATAGTTCCCCATCTTAAATGTTGATATACCTCACCAAAATTTGTATCATATTTATATTCTTCATTGTATGTCTTGTGAACAATTGGTTGAAGCTAACTTATGGTGGCCATGAAATAGATAGTATATTACCCAACTTGTTAGTTACACCTGTCTTATATTTGATAACTAAATAAAATTGTGGTGAGAAACCTCTACATTTGTAGTTCCTTGCTATAATTTTTACTCTACTTCCAAATATTGGGAGTATTATTTTATTCGTGTGGATTATGGTTACTTTCCCATTGGATGCTGCTTGGATTTCTTAGTTGCTTGAGTAGTAACATGCAATTTTTTTAATCATGCATAGTAATTCAAAATTACTCATTGAAAGAGCTTTAAACAATAAGAAATGGTGTATGTGCGTGTTGTAGAACAAGACCCATAGCATAAGCACTTGCATCTATTTATACTCGAAATTTGCAAGTTAGATAGTACCAAAGCTAGTGTATTGCTATTTTTTTACTTGAATTGTGAAATGCATGTTGCAGATTTTTACACCAAGGGTTTTATCACATGTTATGAAATGCAAAGGCATTTCTATTGCATATAATGATTTAATGAACTCTCTTGAGTATTGAAATTCCCATAGAAAGTTCCTTATGTTGGTCACATTGAAGTCTTTGATCACTTCAAAATGGCTTCCATTTTACCTTGATAAAATATATGCTCTCCATCTCCAACCAAATGCTCCAAATAGGCAAGTGATTGTTGTGCAAAATCACATTTCTTTTTACTAAGGAATTGTTGGTGTTTCCAATTGATTCCTTAATAACCTCTAAACATTAGTCATGTCTTAAGGCTATTAGGAGATTAGCCAACAAATAGGAAATTATCTATTAAAATAATTTTCTCTACACTTTAGGCTCCGCAAAGCCTAGGTGGGTTTCCCTTATGATATCATTTAGATATTCTCAAAAAACAAATAATGATATCTAATAGATTACTTCTCATACATACATGACAAGTATTATTTCAACAAAATACTACAATTTTGGATATCCCTGCAAATTCTAGAAACCTTGTATGAGGTAAAAAAAAATATCAATAACTTACAAATGGTTTTCGATTTGTCATTTTAAAGATTTGTTTTGGGATTGATGAGTGGTGTTCTAATATGATTTGTGCCTATCTATGGTTACAGAGTCATATAACTTTACACAATTTTCTCCATAGCAATTAAATATACTCTAATAGTCAATAATTTGTTACTACCTTATAATAACAAGACCATCAAAAGGCTTAAGATATGATTCTACTCTAATCCATTTGTGAATACAATATTCCTATATTTTAATGAAATCCATTCCTTGAAAAAACTATCAATAAAATATATAGTGCAAGAATATTGCAGAGAAGATCTCAATAATCCTTGATTGCTTTATTCATGAAAAATATTGTGTACAAAGTTGGAGACAAGAACATATCAAAAGCATACATTCATATATTCTTTGATCAGAGATATATTTCTATTTCAAAAAAAAAAAAACCTACAAATCCTAATAACAAAAAACTCTATAACACCTTACAAATTAAAGGACTTGACTCAAAATACAATTTCCAAACCCTTGCTTATGATATAATCTCCTCCTTTATAGAATAAGATAAGCACAGAGGCTTGAGGAGTAAAAAGGCACTTGCCAAAAAGGACAGCCAATTTTTTTTTAGTTACACCTATACAGTGCAACGACTTGCTAACTGAATAGATTCCTCTTCAAAAGAGACAAATGATATTATTCTTGAAGCCATTTGAAGAAACCATTTTTCTCAAACTATTGATGAAAACAAAAATAGTCAACACCTTTGCAACTTCTTGTATCTTTAGAGAATTTTGATGAAGAAAAATTGATAACCATGCTAAGTTGGCAATTTGATTCATTCTTGATATTTTTCCACCCATGAAGCATGACTCCTTTGATGGCCAATTGAATTCCAAAATTTTTACTACTTTATTAACATGTGCTATAAATTGTGCATCCAATATTGCTCTTGTTTTCTTGATAAAAATATCCAAACTTGACTCCAATCTTAGAGTTTATCAATAATGCTATTCAACATAGTAGAGTTTGGATCATCATTAGAAAATATATAAGGAAGGAAAAATATTATTAAAACTTTCTTTGCACTTATCAAAGGCTTTGATTTCCCCCTCTTCATCCAACATTTTAGGAATAAATATCCCTTCTAACTTTTCAAAAGAATGTAACTTGTTCTTAAGTTGGATATCCAATTTAACCTAAAATGTAGATACCTCATTTAACAACCCAAGAAATTCAAAAATATTTGTTATCTCATTAGGGACATCAAGATTGAATTTGGATTGCTTGTAAATTAACTCCATGGATATTGCTCTAGGGATCCAAGAACTCAATATTTCCTCTAGCTTATCCTTATGTTGCATATAGATGATGCAATATTTTCTCAAATTGTTATACACAACCCATGTATCTTCTAATTTATGGACACATGATGATTTGTGACCTAACAGATCATCAACTAGATTAACCATCTTTTTATTTCCTTCCTCCTTTGTCATCTTCTTTGTCTCTTTACTCTGAATAAGTTGCTCATTCAATTCTTTCATTTTCCTTGATAGTATCTCTTTATCCTAAGCTAGAGAGTCCATTGAGCTTGATTGTGGAGTAGAGGGTTTTGGAATAATGCTTGGTGGAGGGGGAAGACGTGACTTCTTCTCTCTTATGGGGGGAATTTTTCCTCACATGATATTTTTTCTTCTCATATTTCATTGAGATAATTTTATATTCTCTCTTTTGGGGAGAATTTTTTCCCACTGGGTTTTATCCTTTTCTCCATTTGTGAGAGAGTACATTTGTACATGGGTAACTAACATGGCCTAGTAGTTGAGACCTATTATAATCTTCACATTATTTGCATTTATTTACTTATCATTAAGTTGCACTTAATGGGGGTTATTGATGTGAAGGGAGTGTTTAACCTAGCTAGTTCATCACCTAGGTCCTATTCACACTTTTTACTTAAGTTTAATTAGGTTATATATAGGATATTTATGACTTTATATATCAATTCATAAGATTAAGACACATTTCATAATCTTATGCAATCCTATGTTTACCTTCGCATATATAACCAAGGGGTTACCTTTGTAATTCAATCATTCAATTATCATTGTATTTTTGCATCCTTTGATAGAATACAATTATTCTCTCATAGTTGATCTCTCTCGTGCTTTCATATAAGTTCCTAGATCTTGGGTGGCTACAGTCTCTAGCCAAATCTTGCATGGTGTAGAGTATTCTATACCAACTCTTTCACTAAAGAAAATTATATATATATATATATATATATATATATATATATTGTTGCTACAGGGGTATCCCCGCAACCTAACCCAACATCCAAGGGGCGAGCTGAGGCGAGACTAATCCCCTCCAGGTGGGCATGACAACCCACAAGCCAGTCCACCGGTTAAGCCCAGGAGTAGGAGTCGAACTCGAAACCTATGGGGAGCAAACCCACAACCCAAGCCAACTTCGCTACTCGTGCGAGCTAAGGAAAATATAATATTAAGCACAAATAAATAATGAAATTACACTCCATAGTGAAATATATTTTACATAAGATATTTTTTTGCAATTAAATTATTATGAGAATGGCCAATAATCTACATAAAAAATATTAGGTAAAGAGATTATGTAAGTCAATATTATTATATATGTTCTTCAAAAATTAGATATAATTGAAAACCATGTTATAATACCATGAAGTTAAGGTTGAAGAGGTTGTCTCCAACATCAAACAAAATATACAAGAAATAATTGCTTAGAGAATTTTGAAAGGTAATTTTACAATGATTGAAGGAGATTGGGTGTTCTAGTCTATTGAAGAGAAACTTATGAATGTTTAGTTGATTAAAAAGAAAATTTCCTAGTATAAATATAAAATTATTTCAAGGGTCAAATTGAGTTGAAGGAGATCCATAGATCAAGAAATGCGAGGCTAAGGTTGAACCTATCAAGGGAAAAATATCATATAAGGCATTATGTCTATCAAAGAACTTTATTTACCAAATATAAAAATAAAATAATATTATATATTAATAAGTATGTTTTATTATTGATAAAAGTATTGAAGAGTCATTTAATGTTAAATATATACTTGTCACATTCACATCATTTTCCTTATATTGTTGTACTTCATAATAAGAAATTGTGTAGTGTGATCTGCATGACAATTGTGCATCATTAAAACTCAATATGTGTCACCATCATTTCAAATATCTATAACACATCTCGTATCTTATCAATGCCATTTTTTGGTACTTCGAATCTTGATCTCATATTTTATATTAATATCTATTTATTTATTTTAATAATTACAAACATATAGTAATAGTTAACATTATTATCTTTTTCTAGTGCTTTATTTAAATATTAAATATTCCCCCAATCAATTTTACTCTTTCTTGATTTGTCATTTGATGAAAAATGAAAAATTTAACTAGTGGGAAGAGAAATGATTATAAAAAATTATTGTCATCTTTCATATAATCAATGCACATGTGATGAATTGAAGATGAATTTAAGTCAATTACATGCCAATTAATAGCCATTTTTATCCTTGATTACACCTTCATTGGGAATGAGCAAATAAAAATCTCCAAAATATCATATTTGACCAACACAAACCTTTAGATTAACTAGTAATAAGTACACCAATAACAACTGATGTAATAGTAAAAGAACGAAAAAGGGAATTATCTTCATAGTATGCAAAATAGATATTATTGTAGGTGGAGAATTAATATATAGATAAGTTTGTAGAGTGAAAATTAGCTACATTATTTTAGAATGAGGGGAGATCCACTTCGTAGGGAGCTATATGATCATATATTAATACTAAATGATCAAGATCATAGACCAATATTTCAGTAAGCTGGACCTGGCTGGATTAATTATAATATTTGGGGGGATTAAATGAGGAAATGACACATTAGTTTTCCTAGAAATTACTAAATAATAAGGCCACTACCAAAGGATTATGGGTGGATTCTATGGAGGTGGAAATTGCAGAATTGCCAAGGTTGCTTGTAGTGGGAGATAATATTTTTGAATGAGCAAATGCCATAATAGCAAGGTAAGAGTTAAAACTACTAGCTGAACAACTTGAATCTTCCTCAAAAGCTAATAATAATCTCTCATTATCTTGGTTATGGGCCTTAGTTTTCATGTAAACTATTAAATATCTAACTTGTGAGAGAAGATACTCTCTTCTTTACACTATTTATTTTAAGCTGCTTAGCAACCATCACCATAACCAACTAGTAAATATTTCAATTTTTTTTCCACTTTCCAAAAATGATGTCAATAGGATATTGGAAGGAAAAAATATATACATTATCACATTATTGATTGATCCAGCTTCTAATAAATAAGATGATATATATTCAATTCCCAAACCTATCCTAAGAAGATTTCCTAATATTGGATAACACAAGGAATTAATGAAATGTTGGCCATCATGGTGTTGGAAGTTTGTGTTGTCATCGATGCCAACAATTCTGAGTAGCTTGTGTGTTTTCATTGATGTCAACAGGTTTGAGAGATTGTTGGAAGTTTGTAATGATGCTTTGATTGGTTGCATTATGTTGTCATTAGTAGTATCACAGATGTCAACCCCTAGTGTTGCTTTGATGAGTATGCATTGGTGATTGGCGATGTTCAACCTCTTGTGTGGTTGAGATGTTGTAGAAGTGTTTTAGGTGATGAGTTTGAGTTTTTGGTGCTTGGTTTCCAAGTTCTTTTGAGAAAAATTGAATAAAAGAGGAAAAAGTGTGGTGAAGAGTGTTCAGTGTCATAGAGTGGTGTTCAATGTTTTGCTCCACACTTATTCATGGTTGAAGATATTTCTGTGCAGTTTGGATATGTTGATCAGAGGTGTTAAGAGGTGGTATGTCTACAATTTCATGTTCTAGATTGTTGTGTAGAGAAAGTTGTGTTCATCGGTGTGTGAATTATGAAAGTAGTGTTGTCTGGGAGAAATGGTTTTGCTCCGCATTTCTCCCCAATTTGGTTTCTGGTTTTATAGATCTGAGGGTGTACTTATATTGCTCATATCTATCTTTAGTTTGAGTTGTTTATGTTTGGGTGCTCTGCAAGATTGGATTCATGTGTTACAACATGTCAAAGGTTAGATGGTTGTGTAGAATGAATATGTTCTTCTAGTGTATAATTTTGCAAAGGAGTTGTTGGATTTTAGGATGTTGATGGAATATTCTAGATGGTGTTTAAGTGTTGTGCATGGTTTGCAAGTCATTTTTGGATCAAAGGGAGCATGTACTTAATTGTTTAATGGTGTTAACACAAGTTCAACCAACCTTGGGTGTTCACAATCTTTGCGGATATGCTTTGGTGTTTGTGGAAGTGTGGCATGGCATGTATGAGTATATTTAGGTCTATGTTAAGGTGTGTTGGGGTCTTCCTTCATTCCTTTCCACCACAAGAATTTTTTGGTGCCAACCTAACTTGAAGTTGCACGTTTGAGGTGCATAGTCGGCCTTGTGAATTATTTTCAAGGTTGAAGAAAGTATATATATGTGACGATTTGATGGAGGATAGGTGCATTAAATGTGTAACAACAAAGTTTTGAAATGTGAAGTGTAAAAGTGTAAACTATAGTGTGAGCTTTAATGCCTAAGACTATTGGATGCAGTGAGTAGGTGGTGTCTACATTCTACTAAGGGAGTGTGAATGTTCTAGTGAAGCAGTGGTGGATCTTTCTATTACTCTGAGGTGGATTTCTCATTGTAACAATCTTCTATCTTCTTCTTTCTAATCTTGTAGTGAGTCCTTTTCTCTTTGGGTAGTGAGCCCTCCGGTAGTAATCTTATTGTATACGGTGTTGCAATTACTTTATATTGTGATCTAATCCTCACCGTGGTTTTTACATTTGTGGGTTTTCCATGTAAATATGGTGTTCTCATGTGTTTTCATTATCGTTTCTCATATTTACATTCTACTAATGCACATGATAAGGTTTTAATGGTTGTTACTGTTTTAAGGACTAATACATATCTGAATGTTAATGAGGGTTTTGATTTTTTAATGTACAACTAATTCACCCCCCTCTTAGTTGTCTTGTGCATTCAACAATTGGTATCAGAACAAGGTTCCTTAGAAGAAGCTTAACCAATTGAGGTGGATTTGGGATGGTGCACAAGAAGGAGGCTCCTTTGTTTGATGGATTTGATTATGCATTTTGGAAGATCAGGTTGGAAGGTTTCCTTATCTCTCTAGGGTTTGGAGTTTGGAAGTCTATTGAAACTAGATATACAATGCCTGTAAATGGTTCAAGTACTGATTATGAGATCAAGGCATATGAGAACAATGGAAAAGAAAGGTATGTTATTTTGGGCGGTCTTTCTAATTTAGAACTTGTGAAAGTTATGAGTCTTAAAACTGCTAGTAAAATTTGGAAAAAGATGGAAAGTATTGTAGGAAGGGCTAAAAACCATAATGAAAGGAAAAGATCAATGATAGCAACCACAACTACCTAAAATCTAAGCCCACAATCCCAATCCAAACAAGGAAGTACAAGATAGCATAAGGAAATAAAATGAAAAACAAAACTAAATTAAACTCCCTATGCTAAGGTTGATTCCCCTTCCTTGCATCTCCTCCATTTTGCTCAATGTGCAAGCTTTCCCTCAGATTTCATTTTGTTTGAATACCTTCAAGTGACAATGATGTGATAGCAAGAACTTTGGAGATAGTGATTGTAAGGTTGGAATGAGGGAGAAAATTCTCTTTTATAGAAAAGATTCTTGAACAAATGGTCAAGATCAAAAGCCAAAAAGATGCCAAGATCAACGGTTGAGGTTACATGCATCACATAGTGGTAAGGTTAGGAATGGCTAAGGATAGATGGTCAAGATTAAAAGAAGACCAAAGGCGATCAATGGTTGAAATTTGAAAGAGAAAGTGGATGGAAAGTGGAGACATTCAAAATAATAATTTTTAATTTGAGAAGGGAATATTGGCAATTAAATAATCATATTATTTAATTTGGTGGAGGATGTGGATAAATAAATAATAAAAAATGATTATTCATTTATGGAGAAAGAGGGAAATGATATTTAACTAAAATGATTATTATTCAACCATTTAATTAAATGTGGAAGAAATGGAATGAGGATGCTAAATAATTAAATTAGATTAATTATTTAATAGTGGAAGGAAGAGGTTAAATGAATAGTTAAATAATTCAAATAATTACTTAACTATAGACGAATAGTGGAAGATGAATACTTAATTAAATGATAATTTATTTAATCATAAATAGAAATAGGATATTGGCGATGGAATTAAATAAATATTTAATTTATTTAATTAATCAATGACAAATAAATAAAAGGAAATGAATTAATTAAATAATTAAAATCATTTAATTAATAGAGGAATGTAACTTTTAAATATAATCAAATGATACTATGATGTAACTAATGACACTTTGTTACAAGCTAGCTGATTCCCTCTTTTGACCTCATCTAGTTGATGCTATTACTGATATTTTGTAATGGGGGTAGCTTAGGGTTGGTTTAGATACTGGTGGGCTTATTTTGATCTGATGTGCTGGGGGGAACTAGAAATATATTGTAAGGGGGGATACTTTTGATCTGATACTCGGTTGAACATCCTGATGTTGTGATATGTATTTTTTGTGCATATTATACTTAATACAAAAAAAATATAATCAAATAATTAAAATTATTCAATTATACTAAGAAAAGAGGAAATTGATGTGAAAAATGGTATTGCAAGCTTGAGATATTTTTTAGTGTCTGCATTTTTCCCTCTTTGACATAATGTGATTTTGAGCATTGTATCAAAAAATAATTAAGAAAGTTTGATTCAGAACATGCCCCAATGTGCCCCGACAAAGGCGGGATAGACCTATGCAAATTTTGATTTTTTTTGAAAAATGTGGAAAAATTGTTTTGACAAGCAAATTTTGTGCACTGACAACAAAAGGTTTCAATTTTGGACCTCTAAGAAGTTCATATTAGGGTTTTGGCTCGACATTTGACACAACCAATGAAATTGGGAGATAAAAATCCCATTTTAGGAAGGTATAAATGTTATTTGGTTTATAAAAAAAATCATTTGTATATTTTTACTTTGAGTGAATAGTGAGAGTGAGTGAAAACCTGCCACGGAGCTGCTGCCACAATGTTTCTAGTACCACATGCTACACACTACGGATATCAAGTCAGGACCTACAAATGCCCAGAGGGCTTGGGGGACACGATAAGTACACCAACCTTTCCTAAGTGTGATTTTTTCAATTTTTGCTAGTTTTAGGGCTCCAAATGTAAGAAAATAGATGCAACGAGCCTCATTCGCCACATTTGTTATCACATTCACTGCAAGTGGATGCAGTTCGCCACATCTGCTCGGTGTGACACAATTGCATAGGGTATAGTTGCAACTAATTTTTCATTCACGTAAATGTATTTTGTGATGCAACTGTAGGATTAAGTGATGCATGTGAGGTTTTAAGCCACGTGTGATTTTGAGATGCAATTGCAAGGTTGAATGTCACATTTGACTGAAAGGTTGCATGTGCGAGGGAATTTGACACGTGTACAAAAGTGAACCACATTTGTGGATCTTACGATACATTTGACTTTGGAAATGCATATGCTAGACAGTGTGACACATTTGATTGTTTAGATTTTTTCCCTAGTTTGGATAAAATTTTCTTTATGACCAAGGTCGAATAGGTTTGCATAGGCTTTAAAATTGATATAATGTGCTTTCTTGTGATCACAAGTGACACTAGACCCTATTTATATGTGTGAGATTCATTCGTCGACCTTCAAGCTGCAAGAGTGGCTAGAGGATTACCAGAAGGATTGACTTCTTTCCTTGGAATTGTATTACATCACCTTCATGCCCATGATTTGGGCTAACAAAGGTTTATTGACTACTTTGGCCGAGTGATGACACTCGTAGACCAATTCATTCCATCTTTCGATAGGAGAGGCCACAATAACCTTATAGGTTGTATGGTGGATCCTCTGACTTCCTATTCGAGGACTGTGTATGTCTTATGATCTGGAGTGGGGGTATGGTGCCATTTTGGGTGCTTTCAAGCATGAGGACATCGCTAAGCTATGAGTAGAGGAGTATGAGATCCAATAGGATGTGCTTGTAGAGCAATATTACCTCTTCATTGTTATCCTTTGCAGTGTTATTGGTGGAGTTGTGTGCCTTGATTGGTAGGGAGATGGGTTTCCAATCAATTGGGGAGAGATGTTGGTTGGGATGATTACTCGAGGTGTTGTTTATGCTTGGGGGCCATGCATGTTGGCCATGTTATACTTCCAACTACATGATGTGGCTTACCAAGGGGCACAAATCATTAGATGCAATGCCACACTTCTCATAGTTTGTGCATGGGAGCACATCGCATTATTCGGCCACCCATGCAAAGGCAGCTAGGAGCAAGGTTACCATCTGTGTTCATATATGGAGGTGTTGTGATGCAAACACATGTGGTGATATTGGTTATTGGAGGCATGCCATTGGCATTTTGGATTCATTCTTCTAGAGGCCATACAAGGATTGTACTCCATTCATGGATGATGATGATCATCTACCATACTATCACCAAAATCGATATTTGATTGGCCAGATTGTATAGAGTCAACATATTATTGAGAGATATCTACTAGAGCAAGTTCCTCGACAGTTCAACGAGCAACATGAGCTACCGGTAGGCAAAACTGAGTTTGCAAGATCCAGTAGAGAGATATGGCCATCAGGGCGATCATTTTGGTGGCTACAACTGAGCAGGATATAGATGGATTGTAGCCATTATAGTGGGGGGTAGGGCCAAAGATAGCAGATGTAGGCACTATGAAAGATTACAACATGTGGTGGGAACAACATAGGACAATGCCGCTGAAGGACCCAAATCAACTTGCACCAATGCAGAGATGAGGGAGAGGACCCAAGGATAGACTTCGAGATGCATGATCAGGAGGAGAAGAGGGAGAGGGTAGTGATGGGGGATGGGTTGGAGGAGATCCCCATCGTTGAGGAAATAGAGGTGGAGGGGAGGATCAACCAGTAGATGCACAAGTGGCCGAGCTACAGGACTAGTTACAAGCCATGAAAGCAGAGGTTTAGCAGTTGAGAGTTGAGAGGGACATTGTTGTGATTTGAGCACATAGAGCAGAGCATAGTGCCATTGATTTTATCAGTAGATGTAGTGGCTCGACAGTGAATTTATCTTGTGAGTTACAGAGGGCTATCCAAGTAGAGCAATACTATCAAGACCTATATGAGAGAGAGGTACCCCCTAAGCGGAGAGAGCCTATCTATTTAGTGGTCATGATCAGGTCATAGAGCAAGACACACTCTCGACAGAGTCAGAGTAGTGGAGGGGTTTCTCAGCCACAACCTTCGCCATACCACCGATTATCGTGTTCAGGATGCAAAGCCTTGGGTTCTCAATAACCTGCCACAGGACCATCCCCCTTAGGCAATAGGGGGAGCACTGGCTAGACCTCTTTTTCATTATATTTAGACACTGATTGTATATTTTGATTGAGCCTATGAGCTCTATTTTTGAGATCATCCTGATATTGTATTGTGACACTTAATTTTTTTGATATATATATATATATATATTGAGATACATGATTTTTGGGGGTGACTATCTGATGTGTCATTTATTATGCATGTTTCTATTTGATGAACTATGCTAATACGATGTTATGCATTTATATGATTATGATATGGTCCTATATGTTATGATGCATTATGGATGATAATGTATGGTTTATGCTTATGTATGATTATCTATCTTATATGTATGGATGGATGCACTTAATTTATATTGTTATATACATGATGGTTTTATATATGATTATGATGCTTATGTGGATGCACATGTGATGCATGCTTTATGGTGTTATGGATGCTTTATGATTATGAAATAATGAAATATGGGTATGTATATGATGTATGTAAATGCAATCAGATGGATGATGAGTATGGATATAGATGATGTATATGAAATGTGATGATTATGTATGATTTCCTTTTTGATATGAAAATGTGATATGTGTGTGATAAAATATATGAAATGAGATGCATGTTAGTGGTTTATGAATGCAAGATGATACTATGTGATTATGACATGTAATGCTTATATGTATGCATGTATGTGTTACCCGATTTTCACCTGCGGGCTCAATCAAGTAGGGAAATCTATGTCTTCAAGTGTTCATGAAGGCCAAGTGGAGGAACATTTGCATTGAGGTTACATATTTTCTAACTTGTTTGCTCCTTGTGCAGCTACAGGGGAAAATTATGCTTTAAATTCGGCATGTGCTTTGAATGTTCGGGTCGGCAGGACATTTTCGGTCACCGTGAGTTATTCTTTCTCCACTTGGGATGAGGTCTCGCCGAAAGTTGTTCACAAGGTTAGCGTCGGGGGAAATGGTTTACATTCGGTATGATGTCCCGCTGACTAGTGGGAGTCTCGCCGAGAGAGGTTAGCGTTGGTGTGAAGTCTTGCTGACCGAAGGTGGTCTCGCCGAAAGGGTTTGAGCTTGGGGAGAATGGAATGAGTTCGGTGTGATGTCTTGCTGATAGGGTGAGGTCTCGTCGAAAGATGAAGGGCTTGCTGTAATGTCCTGCTGAATGCGGATGTCTCGCTGACGGAAGAGCACATCGGTATGACTCTTGGGGGATCACTATGAGGTTTTGCCAACAAGCAATGGTCTTGCCGATTGCGATGGGTCTACTGTGGACTTTCGTGTGACCTCTTGCCGAGGGCGGTAGTTTGGCCGAATGATTTTCAATCGCTATGATGTCTCGCCGACTTGTTGTGATCTCATTGATGGGTATATGGCTTCGATAAGACTCTTGGCTGAGGGGTTTGTGTTCGATATGATGTCTTCCCAATTGATAAAGTCTCGCTGATGGTTTAGCTCTTCGGTGTGATTGATAGGAGCTCATTGAGACCTTGTCCCGACTTGTTTGTCTGGCCGATGGGTGTGTTCGTGTTGAGCATCGCCGAGACTCTTACCGATGGTCTAAATGGAATGGTATCTACTGTCAGGTGCTTTCAACATGACCTCTTGCCAAAAGCGATGGTCTTGCCGATGGTTTTGGGATATCAATATAACTATTGCAGCTCGATGTGAAGTCTTGCCGACAATTCTAAGCTATGTCGATTGTTGCTCTAGAGTATAATCGCATCGGGGAGACACGGCTAGTGTCTCACCGACATGCGATTCCATTTGAACGACTTTTGACCACCTTAAAATATTATGTGGTGTCTATTGAACCAATCAGAGGAATTTGATGGAAAACTAGTGGTAGTTTGACTGTGGCGACTGTCCTGTGAAGAAGATCAACGAAATGTGAGCGGTATGGATCTGCTCTGTGAATGAGATGATGAATTAGTTCGGTGGACAATGGTGTTCGTCTGTAAAGATCTAAGCAGGATAAATCTGATGCTATTTCTCAAGGAGGTCAACTTGCAGGAAGATCTAGAGCAAGAAGAAAGCCGAAGGGGACAAGGCCGCGAGTCACAATGACAGTTGTGATGTCTACTAGAAAAGGTAGATTGACATTTATGATAATGCTGCAGAGCATTCAAAGCGGCTTTGATGAAGCTCTCGAGGTTGGACACGAGGGCTAGGAGTAATGCGATGGTTGCAAAAAATATGAAGGCCACTCCTGAGGGAGATCTTTTCACTGACATGGACAGAGGGATGGACATTAAATGCAACATTAACTTTATTCCGAAAGATCTGAGGGCTGAACCTTCTGTAATCGACTCATTTTTTGTAAACCCTAGGGCAGGGGCCGACACTTTTTTAGTTTTTTTTGTTGTATATATGGCATTTTTTTCCTCTTTGTAAGGAGGAGTTCTTAGTGAAGAAATTGCAGAAAATGCATTATTCAGACTTTGTAACTCATTTTTAGGAATACTACATATTTGTAATACAAAAGAAAACTCCTGAATTTTCTCAATAGAAAGTCATTTCCTTCACCAATTTCCTTTGTTGTTTAGTATTGGTTGTGAGTTACATGATAAAATTCCATGTAATCCTTTATTTTATCAGATTCCTTTAGTATTGAATGCAAAGAATACTATGTCATAGTGCAGGTTTATGTTAGTGATCTCTTTCTATTGCATATATATCTGTGAAAACATCATTGTTTTCCTTGTGTTAAGCATTAGAACAGTCAAAACCTTACATGGAATCACTTTTGCAGACATAAATCTCTGTGTTGTGGGATTGTTTAGCTTTATTGAGGTTTCTGTGAGTTCCAACAATATTGTCATATTTTTATCTTTGGTGTATCACCTGTTAGTGATAGGTTTTAAATTTCAAGTATATCCTTCTTACTCTTTTCCTTATCATTCTTTAGTATTCTCAAGTTATCTTAAGGGGAACCAACCCATAATTTGGAGGTCCACTTCATTCCTAGGTCACGCACAACCTCGAAGTGTTCCCATGTGTCAATGGGTTGCTACAGCTCATAGCTTAGCAAGGGTGCAAACCTTTTTTGACAACAGTTTTTGCCACGCCCGGTGGGACTGAGAACTATTTTTCAGTCTTAAACCAAAATTATCATATTGCTGTCTGGTATGTGTAGTGAAAATTGCAGTCTTTAAGAGATAATTTTTACACACTTGGCGACTCCGAGCTCAGATTTAGCAATTCCAGTGCATTACTGCTCATGAGAAGAGTGCAGACTAGGAGTAACTCGCTTCTTTTTGAGTATTTGCAGTTGTCCCCACCTAGAAGAAGGGGAGGGAAGTCCAGAAGGTTCAAAAGACAGTTTATTTTAGAAGATCCAAGTCAAATCCTTCTATGAGAAGCCATACTGTTGTTCTGGTTATTATTGCTAAGAGTATCCTAGTTACAATGATTGCAGCAGTGAGAAATCAACCATTTGTTGCTTTTAACCAAGGCAGCCCACTGAATTTGACGTAGCATGACGAAATTCCTATTGCTGCCTTAAAAAGTCTGCCATATTTTCATGGCGAGGATCATACCACCCCAACAGAGCATATAAAAGATGTTGCTAACCTGTGTGCTGTTCATCATGTAATTGAGGAGAATGTTGCACTCAGATTGCTGGTAGCGTCATTTAAAGGAAAAGCCTTACAATGGTTCAGAGGCCTGCCTGTCAACTCCATAGCAACATGGGATGAGTTAGGTAGCTAGTTGTGCAAGTTTTTTGAAGATAAATTAGACCACTTGTCATTGGTGGAGCAGCTGTCTACAATCAAAAGAGCTCCCCATGAAGTTATGTCAGATTTCAATCATCGTTTCCAGAGGACGTGGGATATAATTCCACAAACGATAAGGCCTACTGCGAATCATGCATTTTTATACTATTTAAGAGCTTTAAATAGTGATATTTCTGTGATGATTCAATCGATGGGAGGGGATACACTTCCTGCAGCATATGGTGTAGCTGTTAGAGCTGAAAACAGCCTCATACAAGTTGGTAAAATTGCACCAAGACCACCTATGCCAATATTTCCTGCTCTCCAGCCTTCAATCCCTATGCAATTACCTCCTTTAGCTATTATTCTAGGTGCACTAGCATTGCCAGCACCTGATACCTAGCCTAATGGTCAAGTAAATGCATTTCCAGCTTAGTCTAACGAACTGCAAGAGATTAAAGGCCTTTTGACGACCTTTGGCAACGAGATGGTTAATCTCAAAAAACAAAAAAATCAAGGTTTTAAGTCTCATCAACCCTCATTCTAGTCTAATTACCAACAAAATTAGACCAGCAGACCACCTTATCAGCCTTATAATCAGGGCCAAAGATCTATTCCTAACCCAAGGCCATATCAAGCTTATGACTTCAATACTGCAAGCACTTCCAAAGAGCTTGCACCTGTGCAAAATAATTTAGTTCAAGATTATGAGTGGTGCTTTCCGTGTAATCAATCTCATAATCAGAGCACCTGTGTAAATGGGCTGCTTAATCAAGCCTTGATGGTTCAGAACAGTTCAATAATATAGTCTAATGTGCCTGTAGCAACTGAAGTACAATAGCAAGAGCAACAGACACATGAGTCTACATTCCTAAACTGGAAAGGGGAAGAGTTTTGTGGAGTGAACCACACTGATTCTTCAATTGCGAACAACACACAGTAAAAAGAGGGCAATAGATGAAGGACATTAACCCGATACAGTTCAGACTCAATCGAAACAAGGGTTGAACCAGAATCAGAATGCTCCTGGCTCATCAAAAGCTGACCAAATACGAATGCTACCAAGAGGGCAACCTTTGGTAGGTAAGCAACACTTTGATTCATTAGTCCAGGCGCCTTTGGTTAAGGGTGATGTTTTTCCTCCTAAAGGTCAAGTTAAACCCGCTACATCTTTCAATATACTCGAGCATATGAAGAAAATTAATGTACCCATGTCAATATGGGATTCTCTAAGTATTCCGGGTCAAAAGGACCTGCTTCAATCTTCTTTATTAGGTTTAAGTGTCTCAGATGAACCTAGTATAGAAAAGGAGAAGGTTGTGTTGACTAGTACTCCTGTTGGTGATAAAGAAAAACAAGCTGCTAGGTCAAGCCACCTCCTTTTTATTTGTCATTGATCATAGGAGATCATCTTATTCACAATTGTATGATTGACTTAGGGGCTAGTAGTTCAGTTATTCCCAAACAAATTGTTGATAAGTTGGGAATTGAATATGAGCCACTAGAAAAGGGGGTAGTACAATTGGATGGTACTGCTGTTAACAAAGTAGGGGTAATTAAAAATTTGAGCTTAATTTTACATGCTTGTCCAAATTTTGCAATACCATAGGATATCTACATTATTGAGTTGCCCTCGTACTTTTCCCTTTGTGAGGTGGTTACCTATCCTCTGATTGGTCTCATATGTTGTTCAGAACTAGATATGGTACTAGAGTCACTATTAAATCGAAACCCATAGCCAAAGTTCATATTGAACCTTCCAATTCATCTCCTATTAATTCCAACTTGTTTACAAGTGTACAAGTGGAGCAACTTGCTGTTCAGGAGGCTGAAATTCAAACGGAAAGAACATCAGATATTCTTCCTAAAGAGTGGGCATCTCAAACTCATGAAGTCGGTACAGGTAAGCAGTTGGAGGAGGTTGACATTGGTGTTTATATGATGCATGAGACCTACTCTTTTATGCCTAATATTGAAAAGGACAAAGAACAACACAGTGAGCAACATGAAAATGATGTGTGGGAGTTGTATTTTGACGGCTCAAGGAGTAGGATAGGTGGTGGTGGTGGATGTATGCTGGTATCACTAGAAGGTCAGAAGTACTATCTAGCTTTCAGATTCTATTTTAGCTGTTCTAATAATTCTGCTGAATATGAAGCTCTAGTCCAAGGCTTGGAGTGGGCAAGACAAAGAGGTATTAGTTGTCTAAAGGTTTATGGTGACATTGACTTGGTTGTCAATCAGGTCAGAAAGCTTAATGTTGCGAAAAATGATATACTCAGGTCTTATAGGAATAGAGTATGGGAGCTCTTAGAGGGATTTGAGACATTTAATTTGATTTCCATTCCTAGAGCTCAGAATAAATATGCTAATAGATTAGCTACTGTAGGAGCTGGACATGATATTCCAAAGGAGATTTGCAGTGATAAAACTAGTTAGCATATTAAGGTTGTAATTAGGCCTACTGTGCCTGATAATAATATGCACTGGCAAGTCTTTGATAGTGACCAACAGATTGTCAGCTTTTTAAGAGAAGAAGCCAAGTTCTCACATACCAATAAGGAAAAGTTACAGCACCAGTATAGTGACCACGTTATTCAGCTAAGAAACAAGTTGCCAAAAGGCTTGGTCACTCTAGAATATGTTTTTAATACAAATGATGAAGCTAGAAATCCCAAGGGGAGTATTCAAGTTCAACAAGATCACTATGAAGAAGTTGAAGTTTTCAAAGAAAAGTTTCTTAAGTTAGGCAAGGTATGTACAGCTGAAGAGAAGCATGTTTTTATTCAGCTTTGTGAAGAATTTAATGATATCTTTTCCTGACAATATACTGATTTAAAGGGATTTAATCCCCAAATTGCTCAACATACCATTGAACTTGAGCATAATTTCAAACCTGTTAGGCAGAAATAGAGGCCCGTGAATCCTAAGTTAGAGCCTTTAATGAAAAGGGAACTAGATAAGTTGATTGAAAGCAACATTATTTTCCCCATTAAGCATACCTCATGGGTTTCAAACCTAGTACCAGTAAGGAAGAAAAATGGTGAAATAAGACTATGTAGATTTTCATGACTTAAATAGGGCCTCCTTAAAGGACCGTCATCCTCTATCGTCTATGGAGCGGATACTTTAGGTAGTTTAAGGGTCTAAAAGGTTTTCCTTATTAGATGGCTATTCCGGTTACAGCCAAATACTAGTGAAAAAAGAAGATCAATACAAAACAACCTTCACCACAAAGTGGGGAACTGTGGCCTATCAGAAAATGCCCTTTGGTTTATCTAATGCTGGGGAAACCTTTCAAAAGGCAATGGATATGACCTTTCATGGTTTAATGTACAAGATAGTCTTAGTTTATGTTGATGATATCACTATTTTTTCTAAGGAGGCTAAGGATCATCTGAATCATTTGAGGAAGATTTTTGAGAAATGCAGGGAATTTGGGATATCACTTAACCCCAAAAAGTGTGTGTTTTCTATTCACGAAGGAAGATTGTTTGGTTATGTGCTATCTAAACAGGGTATTACTATTGACCCTAAAAGGATAAGTGCTATCTTAGCTCTTCCTTTACCATTGCACAAAAAAGTTTGCAAAGTTTTATTGGTAGGATTAACTTTGTTAAGAGGTTTATCCCTGACATTGCTAATCTATTAAGTCCACTAACTCATATGCTGAGAAAGAATGTACCTTTCAGCTGGACTAAGGATGGGAAAAGAAGTTTTGAGCTTATAAAAGAGGCATTAGTAGCTGCACTTACACTTCTGAATCCCGACTTTTCTAAAGATTTCATTTTATATGCCTATGGAAATATTGATTCACTTTCAGCCATGCTTGTATAGCGAAATGATGAAGGATCTGAACAACTCGTGGCGTTCTTCAGTCAGGGACTCAAAAATTATGAGCTCAAGTATACTTTTGTAGAGAAACATGTTCTCGTTGTTATAAGAAGCTTAAAGAAGTTCAGGCACATGCTTTCCAATAACAAGATTATATTGATTGTTTCTCATCCAAGTGTGAAAGAGTTTTTACTGAACAAAGATTTGAGTGATAAAAGAGCTGGTTGGGTCACTAAGGTGATGGAGTATGACCTTGAAATAAAGGTTACCAAACTAATAAGAGGGAGAGGTCTTTGCGAATAGCTTACAGAGGATAGTAACAACAAGATAAAGGAGGAAGAAGGTTCTGTTTTAGCACTTCAAGGTGGACAACAAACTGCCATACTTTCTCCTACAGGTTGGATTGTGGGAATGACACATTTTTTATTGACTAGTGAGTGCCCTCCTGATCTAACAAAATCCAAAAGAAGGTATTATCGACTGCAATCCATACCATATGTTCTTTTAAATGGTTTGCTATTTAGAAGAGATTTTCATGGTGTCCTATTGAGATGTATTGAAGCTGATCAGGTTGATAGAGTATTGCATGAATTCCATCAAGGGTCAGCTGGTGGACACTTTTCTCCAAGGGCTACAACTCAAAATAATGAAAGAAGGCTATTACTGGCCTACCTTATTCAAATATGCTCATTTATGGGTGAGGAAATGTAAGAAATGTGCCATTTTTGCTGGAAAAGAGAAGCTGGCAACCCTCCTACTGCAACCAATTCAAATTGATCAGCCCTTCATGAAATGGGGTTTAGATTTTATTGGGGTTATAAACCCACCATCAAGTGCAGGCCACAAGTGGGTGCTCACAACCATTGATTATTTTTCAAAATGGAATGAAGCTGTGCCACTCAAAGAGGCTAATGAATATGTTGTCCTGAATTTCTATGAAGAGTTAGTTACCAGATTCGGTATCCCAGATTCTATTATCTTAGACAATGCCCTTGATTTTGTGAGTTGAAATTTCTAACTGGTCTGTCAAGAATGGTATATATCTGAATACATCCTCTAATTATTATCCACAGGGCAATGGACAGGTTGAGTCCACCAACAAGAATCTCCTAAGGATCATTAAGAAAACTATGGAAGACAATCAAAGAGCCTGGCACACCAAGCTGAAATCAACCTTGTGGGCTGATAGGATTACGTCAAAAAGGTCTACAAGACTTTCTCCATACATGTTAGTATATGGAAAAGAGGCAACACTTCCTATTTCAGTTGAACTCCTAGCCCTTGATCTGGTAAACCAACTTGATATGATTGAGGAGGAGCCTATGACAGCAAGGTCAACTCAGTTAATTGAACTTGAAGAACTCAGAGCTGAAGCAGTGAAAAAGATTGAGCAACATCAGGCTCAAATGAAAAGGTCATTCAATAAAAAAGGATCTCCCAGAGTGTTCCAGGAAGGTGATGAAGTGCCAAAGTGGGATGAATTAAAAAGCAGGCTTGGAAAGCACTCCAAATTTGATGCATTTTGGACTGGGCCATCTATCATCACTGAGAAGAAACAACATAATGCTTTCCAGTTATCTAGGTTGGATGGTATAGTGGAACCAATCCCAGTGAATGGGATTCACCTCAAACATTGCTTCTGAGGTATGGACCTAAATTTGTACATAGCTGTTAAAATTCTAGATATCAATAAGTGCTTCCGCACATTAGATTAGATGCAGTTTTCATTCCCTAAGTGTTGTTTCAGCACAAATGAACAGTTCTCCTTTTATTGTTTGGTCTTGGACGAGCCAAGGCTTCATATGTGTCAGTCTTCTAAGTTACTAGAGTCCTGGGTGAGTTTTCTAAGGGGGGGTCTAGGTTGCCAATGACTCCATGCCCAATGGATAGGCCTAGGCTACTGGTTTGTATGTTTAGCAGGAAAACATCCAGATGAGGTCGCAAGAAATGTTACCCGATTTTCACCTGCGGGCTCAATCAGGCAGGCCAATCTATGTATTCAAGTGTTCATGAAGGCCAAGTGGAGGAAAATTTGCATCGAGGTTAAATATTTTCTAACTTGTTTTCTCCTTGTGCAGCTGCAGGGGGAAATTATGCTTTAAATTCGGCATGTGGTTTGAATGCTCGGTTTAGCAGGACATTTTTGGTTGCCATGAGTTTTTCTTTCTCCACTTGGGATGAGGTCTCATCGACAGTTGTTCACAAGGTTAGTGTCGGGGGGAATGGTTTATATTCGGTATGATGTCCCGCCGACCGGTGGGAGTCTCGCCGAGAGAGGTTAGCATCGGTGTGAAGTCTTGCCAACCAAAGGTGGTCTCGCCGAAAGCGTTTGAGCTCGGGGAGAATGGAATGAGTTTGGTGTGATGTCTCATAGACGGGGTGAGGTCTCGCCAAAAGATGAAGGGCTCGCTGTAATGTCCTGCTGGATGCAGATGTCTCGCCGATGGAAGAGCACAGTGGTATGACTCTTGGGGATTGCTATGAGGTCTTGCCGACAAGCAATGGTCTTGCTAATTGCGATGGGTCTACTGTGGACTTCGGCATGACCTCTTGCCTAGGGCGGTAGTCTGGCTAAACGATTTTCGATCGCTATGATGTCTTGTTGACTTGTTGTGATCTCGCCGATGGGCATATGGCTTCAGTAAGACTCTTGGCTGAGGGGTTTGCATTTGATATGATGTCTTCCTGATTGATAAAGTCTCGTTGATGGTTTAGCTCTTCGGTGTGACTAATAGGAGCTCGCTGAGACCTTGTCCCGACTTGTTTGTCTTGCCAATGGGTGTGTTTGTGCTGAGCATTGTCGAGACTCTTGCCGATGGTCTAAATGAAATGGTATCTACTATCAGGTGCTTTCGGCATGACCTCTTGCCAAAAGCGATGTTCTTGCCAATGGTTTTGGGATATCGATATAACTCTTCCAGCTCGATGTGAAGTCTTGCCGACAGTTCTAAGCGATGCCAATTGCTGTTGTGGAGTATAATTGCATCAGGGAGACATGGCTAGTGTCTCACCGAAATGTGATTATGTTTGAACGACTTTTGATTTCCTGAAAATCTTACGTGGCATCTGTTCAACCAATCAGAGGAAGTTGAGGATGAACCAGTGGTAGTTTGATTGTGGCAACCATCCTATGAAGAAGATCAATGAAATGTGAGCGGTATGGATCTGCTCTGTGAATGAGATGATGAATCGGTTTGATGGACAATGGTGTTCGTCTGTAAAGATCTAAGAAGGATAAATCTGATGTTGTTTCTCAAGGAGGTCAACTTGCAGGAAGATCTAGAGCAAGAAGAAAGCTGAAGGGGACAAGGCCGCGAGTCACAATGACAGTTGTGATGTCTACTAGAAAAGGTAGATTGACATTTATGATAATGCTGCAGAGCATTCAAAGCAGCTTTGATGAAGCTCTCGAGGTTGGACACGAGGGCTAGGAGTAATGCGATGGTTGCAAAAAATATGAAGGCCACTCCTGAGGGAGATCTTTTCACTGACATGGACAGAGGGATGGACATTAAATGCAACATTAACTTTATTCCGAAAGATCTGAGGGCCGACCCTTCTGTAACTGACTCATTTTTTGTAAACCCTAGGGCAGGGGCTGACACTTTTTTAGTTTTTTTGTTGTATATATGGCATTTTTTGCCTCTTTGTAAGGAGGAGTTCTTAGTAAAGAAATTGTGGAAAAGACATTATTCAGACTTTGTAACTCATTTTTAGGAATACTACAGATTTGTAATACAAAAGAAAACTCCTGATTTTTCTCAATAGAAAGTCATTTCCTTCACCGATTTCCTTTGTTGTTTAGTATTGGTTGTGAGTTACATGATAAAATTCCGTGTAATCCTTTATTTTATCAGATTCCTTCAGTATTGAATGCAAAGAATACTATGTCATAGTGCAGGTTTATGTTAGTGATCTCTTTCTATTGCATTTATATCTGTGAAAACATCATTGTTTTCCTTGTGTTAAGCATTAGAACAGTCAGAACCTTACATGGAATCACTTTTGTAGACATAAATATCTGTGTTGTGGGATTGTTTAGCTTTATTGAGGTTTCTATGAGTTCCAACAGTATTGTCATATTTTTATCTTTGGTGTATCACCTGTTAGTGATAGGTTTTAAATTTCAAGTATATCCTTCTTACTCTTTTCCTTATCATTCTTTAGTATTCTCAAGTTATCTTAAGGGGAACCAACCCATAATCTTGAGGTCCACTTCATTCCTAGGTCACTCACAACCTCGAAGTGTTCCCATGTGTTAATAGGTTGCTACAACTCATAACTTAGCAAGGGTGCAAACCTTATTTGACAACAGTATGTATGCTGATGTTATCTATGTTTTTGTATTTCCTTATGCAAATGGATAACCTAACATGTTCATATTGATACCTATGATACTTCTAACATGACTATGTATTCAAGATATTTTTGCGTGTCATAGGATGCCATTAGGATGATTTAGATAAAAGAGGTGAGAGTGCTGAGAAGATGGATGTTAGCAAAGGGATTGCTATTCTTTCTTAATAGATGTTGGAGACTTGCATGTTTATCATCATTAGGAAGTAAAATTATAGAAAATAGAAAATAAACACCGTGGTATGACATAGACCAAGGTGTGCAATGTTATCCCTTTGCGAAAATAAACATTCAACAAACAAGCAATGTCATGACTAAGGACAAAGTTGCCCAAGTATTTTTGTCAAGACAAACCACAAGCATCAATAAAAAAGACAAGAGGTCATGATCCATCATTCGTTCCTCCAAATCCTTCTTGGGACATCCTCAAGGTGGCTAGTAACATGACCTTTCAATAAAAAAGATAAGACCAACTAGACCAACAAAGTCAACAACCATTTAGATCATTTGTTAGAATTTATTTGCTGATAAGATTGATGAGATTGATTGATTGATTAATTGATTGAAAAGTTTGACTGATTGATTGACCATATTGATTAAGTGATAAGGTTGATTGATTGATAAGGCTGACCAATTGATTAATTGTTTGACCGGATGGATTGACTGACAAGATTGATTGTTTGACCAAATTGATTGACTGATAGGATTGACCAATTGACAAGATTGATTGATTGAATGATAGGATTGACCAAAGTTGATGAGATTGATTGATTAACCAAATTGATTGAATGATATGATTGGTCAACTGATGAGATTGATTGATTAATTAACCATGCCTGATTTTAGGAAAGACATATCTAGTATAAGGAAAATGATAAGATTGAAAAATGACCATGTCCAAATCTAGAAAGGACGCATCCTGAATAAAACAAAATGATAAGACCACTAACTTGACAAGCATTAATGAGAAGGTAATTGAGCGATTTGGATTGAAGACCAGTTGGATGGTTGATATGCTGATTCGTGAATTGGTTTAGATATCTATTTGCTTGTGTCTGAAATGTTGACCTTAGCAAAGGACAACTTATTATAGGATAAAATACAATAGACCAAGATAGACCTGACAAACCCTAAAGGACTAACCTAGTGCCTTGGGGGCTCATCAAAAGATGGCCTTTCCTACATTATACACACAAAGACATCATAGTTTGACTAAATTTGACCATGAATGACTCACTATTATGATGTGAATCATGACTTATTCGACTCAACAAAACACTAAGGGACTGACCTAGTGCCTTAGGGGGCTCATCGAAAGATGGCCTTGCCTACATAGCAATGCACAAAGACAATGTAGTTCAAATGGACTTGGAGTGACACAAAATTTGACTCTGACTCTATTTTTGGAGTTTTTGATGTTTTATGATTTTTTTTGGATTTTTGATGTTTTATGATTTTTTTAAATTTTTGATGTTTTATGATTTTTTTTTGGATTTTTGATGTTTTAAAAAGAAGATACCATGTGTAGGATCCCATAAAGACGTAGGTCAAGGAATTTCCCCCAGTCATGTATAGGACTAACTTATTATGGGTGAAGGATTGTCAGATGCCAAGGATGGTCTTGAAAGGCGAAGGACACTAAATGTCAATGGTTCCTAGGCCATGAGAAGGATGCCAAAACTTTATTATGATAAGTGAAGGATGGGGTGGATGGAGGTGAAAGACCAGATAGAATGATGGTAGACAATAGAGAAAAGACTGACTACACATAGCACACATTGCCAAGTTTTCACCATGGTACTTATCCAAAGCAACACCGAAGTGGTTTTCACTATTGGACAAATTATTTCTTTACTATTTCTTTTCTATTTTTTAATTTTTTTAATTTTTCCATGTTTTCATCAGGGTGACATTTTTTTGTATTGTTTTACTTTTAATGGGATTCTCTAGAAGCTATGTATAATACTGGTGAAGGTGCATGTTGTTGATAGGCTTAGGTAATGGTTCACCTTCGGGAGTAGACAACTGATAAGAATCAAAACCATATGTTGTTGTGATGATTTAGGGGCCCAACCAATTGGGTTCAAAATTTCTAGGCTTTTCTCAGTCCATTTGATTCTTAAGATTCTCTTTTAGAACCAAGTCACCAATTTCAAAGTATCTAACTCAGAATTTCTTATTGTAACTACACCAAAGCTTGTTATGATATACTTGTAAATGAGTTAAGGAATTCCATCTCTTCTCGTCCAATAACTCAAGCTCATGCAAGCAGGCTATACGATACTCTTCTCCATTAATAAACTGCTACATAAACACCCTCAAAGATGGTAACTCGACCTCAATGGGGAGGATGGCCTCAAATCCAAAGAAAAGGGAATATGGGGTGGCACTTGTGGGAGTATAGATGCTAGTGTGATAGGCCCATAATACGAGATTGATTTGGACATGCCAGTCAAAACCAACGTCATCAAAAATCTTTTTTAAGATTTTAAGGATAGTCTTATTAGACGCCTCAACTTGGCGATTTCCCTGGGGGTAGTATGGAGTAGCAAAATGATGTTGGATATGGAGCTTCTTGCATAATTCATGGACATCCTAATTTTTGAAAGGATTACCATTATCCATGATGATAGATTGGAGAACACCATACTAGCATATGATGTAATTTATAATGAATTAGATATTTTATTTCCAGTGATGTAGGTCATTGAAATGTCTTCAATCCATTTAGTGAAATATTTAGTTGCAACAAGGATAAACTTATGACCATTGGAAAAAGTAGGATGAATCTTTCCCACGAGGTTGAGTCCCCATTGAGAGAATGGCCAAGGTGATATAAGTGGGTTAAGTTCCTGAGTAGGTTCATCTCCATGTATTTTGAAATTGGTGAAACTTATTCACAAAATAGTAGGCATCACGTTCCATGGTAGGTCAATAGTATCCTATTCACATAAGATTCTTAGCTAGAGTAAGACTAGCAGAGTGAGCTCTGCATATACCATTGTGTACCTCTTGTAAGGTTGTCTATGCTTCATATGAATCGAGACCTCTTAGGAAGGTGCTCACAACAACACAATAGGCAATTGGTGCCGAATTTTGTGTCAGATTTTAGTGTACTTGAGTCCATTTGGAGTCATCTGATGGTGCAAAAGTCGGCGAAAACTAGTTTCTTCATTTCATCGCTAGTTTTTGCGCTGAATTTTGTGCCGCCTTTAGCACTCATTTTTGTGCCAAAAATTTGGTGCCAACAATAGCGTCTCCTTTAGTGTTGAGACTAGCACCAAAAATTGACGTCAGAAATAGTGCCTAAATTGGTGCCCAATTTAGCTTCTAGTTTTGCTTCTATGTCTGCTCCCATTTTTGCTTCTAGTTTTTCTCGTAGTTTTGCTCCTAGTTTTGCTTCTAGTTTTGCTTCCAGTTTTTCTTCCAGGTTTGCTTCCGGTTTTGCTTCCACTTTTGCTTCCACTTTTGCTTCCACTTTTGTTTCCAATGTTGCTTCCAGTTTTGCTTCCATTTTTTCTTCCAGGCTTGCTTCTAGTATTGCTTCTGGTTTTTCTTCCATGTTTGTTTCCGGTTGTGCTTCCAATTTTGCTTCCAATTTTTCTTCTAGAGTTGCTTCTGGTTTTTCTTCCACTTGTGCTTCTAGTTTTGCTTCCAAGATTGCTTCTAGTTTTGCTTCCAGTTTTGTTTCCAATTTTGCTTCGAATTTTTCTTTCAGTTTTGCTTCCAGTTTTGCTTCTAGTTTTGCTTTCAGTTTTGCTTCCAATTTTGCTTCAAATTTTGCTTCCAATTTTGCTTCTAGTTTTCCTTCTAGTTGTGATTCTAGTTTTGCTTCCAGGTTTGCTTCCAATTTTGCTTCCAAATTTGCTTCTAGTTTTGCTTCCCACTTTGCTTTTGGTTTTTTCTTCTAGGTTTTCTTCCGGTTTTGCTTCCAATTTTCTTCCAAGATTGCTTTTGGTTTGCTTCTAGTTTGGCTTCCATTGTTGCTTCTAAAAATGCTTCTTGTTTTGCTTCTAAAATATGCTTCTTGTTTTGCTCCTGATTTTTCTTTCGGTTTTGCTTCTAGGTTTGCTTCTGGTTTTGCTACCAATTTTTCTTCCAAGATTTCTTCTGGTTTGTTTCTAGTTTGGCTTCCATTGTTGCTTATAAAAATGTTTCTTGTTTTGCTTCCATTTATTAATTTAATATGTTTTAATTCAATTTAATTAGTTAAGTATATGATGCCTCTTAAATAACTCATGATTATAGAGTAAGTAATTTAATTATTTAACTCATATGATTAAATAACAAGATAATTATTATAACATGATAATCATCTATAATTAAAACAACTTAGTCAAATATCTATAATTTAATTGAATTTGACAACATCCATCTTGAGCAGTAAATTAAAATCATCATACGTAATAAATATCCATCCAAAAATCATCGACCACTTTTAATATATATAAATTGACAAGCCAATACTAATGAGATCATCATCATATATAACTAAAACAAGTGAAAGTCAAATATGCCAGTAGATCAATAACATGTGAAAATGATACATGTCCAACAGTCGACATAAGTCAAAATGATACATGTACAAATGATAAATTATTTAACTCAAATTGATACAATTCAAGATGATAAATGTCCAAATGATATAAGTGAAACTGATAAATTCCAATATGATACAACTCAATAATATGGTATTGTAGGCTGTGAAAATGATACATATGATAGTAACCATGAAAAGAGGCATCATAACGATATATCAACAATGATCCATGATGCAGTCTATATGATCATGAATGTCACTGGGTACTACCAACAACTGCCTCATCATCATCACCACCATTGTGATCATCATCATCATAACGATATATCGACAATGATCCATGACAGTCTATATGATCATGAATGTCACTGGGTACGACCAACAACTGTCTCATCATCACCACCATCGTGATCATCATCATCATTGTCATTGTCATCGTCATCATCATCATTGTCATTGGCCTTAGTGTCTTCCGTATCTATGTCATCATCATCCTCTACCATGTGATCTATACCAACATAACCAATATTTTTTGGATCTATATCATGATGAGGATCATCTTGATCTTCTGGAAGACCTGTGTTCTGCAAAAAAAACATTTAAAATGAAAATTTATTATTTATTTCATGCAATAATTTATTTTTCTATTATATATCTAATATTAAGACATATGAGACGAAACCACAATCATATTACATCATATCAAAGTGCACATACCATAATAAAATTTCAAAAAAGTTACAAGTAATATGTGATTCCAATGATGTAAAACATGCAACAATTCTGATAAAGGTTAGTAAAGATATAAAAAAATTTGTCATACAATTTAACTATTAACTATAAATTCTATTCCATAACTTTAAGTGCCAACCCTTTACAAAAGAATGAGGAGACTGGAAGAAGATTGGCTGTAGGGGGCATTGGTACAGGAGATGGGCATGGCTCTTCCAAGCCATCCAATGAGATGGTTTCATACAAAAATGTGGAAGATAGCCCCGTTTCTAGAGAGCTCATGATTTAGGTTGATACAAAAAATGATGTTGAACATCTGGTACCCATATATGGCATCATGGTTCCATTTCATGTAGCCACCATCAAGAGTGTTACAAGCCAACAAGATGGAGGGAATTCTTATATAAGGATAATTTTCAATGTTCAAGGTACCGACTTTAATGCCAACTACATGCCAACATTGAAATTCCCTACCAATATTTATGTTAAGGAAGTTTCCTTTAGATTTAAGTATTCAAAGCACATCAATGATGTGGTACAAATGATTAAATACCATAGAAAATCTATATCAATGAAAGAGTCTGAAAAGGGAGAGAGAGTTACACTGGTGACTCAGGAGAAACTTCAACTTTCAAAAACAAAGGCAATTAGGCTGGCAGACTTGTGGATCAGACCAACATTTGGTGGAAAAGGAAGAAAGATGACTGGAACTCTGGAGGCCCACCATAATGGATTTCGGTATTCAACCATGAGAGAAAAAGAGAGAGCTAATATCATGTATCAAAACATTGAGCATGCATTCTTCTAGCTAGCGAAGAAGGAGATGATTACTTTTCTTCATTTTCATTTGCATAACCATATCATGGCATGGGGACCAAGAAGACCAAGGATGTACAGTTTTATGTGGAGGTAATGGATGTGGTCCAAACTTTAGGAGGGGCAAGAAGGTCAATGTATGATCCTGATGAAATTGAGGAAGAACAACAAGAGAGGGACAAGAAAAATAAAATCAATGCAGAGTTTCAAGGATTTGTCAAGTGAGTAAGAGAGCTATGGGAGCAGCCTCATCTAAAATATTTTGAACTAGAGTTTGATATACCATTTAGAGAGCTTGGTTTTCATGGAGTTCCTTTCAAAGCCCCTACTTTTATTGTTCCTACGGTAAACTATTTGGTAGAGTTGGTGGAATTACCTTTCTTAGTAATCACTATTAGTGAGATTGAGATTGTTAATCAATTAGGCACTAATTTCTTGTAGCAATGAAAGAGTCTGAAAAGGTAGAGAGAGCTACACTAGTGACTCAGGAGAAACTTCAGCTTACAAAAACAAAGGCAATTAGGTTGGAAAACTTGTGGATCAAGCCAACATTTGGTGGAAGAGGAAGAAAGATGTCTGGAACTCTAGTGGCCCACCATAATGGATTTCGGTATTCAACCATGAGAGTAGAAGAGAGCTAATATCATGTATCAAAACGCTAAGCATGCATTCTTCTAGCCAGCAAAGAAGGAGATGATTACTTTGCTTCATTTTCATTTGCATAACCTTATCATGGCGTGGGAACCAAGAAGACCAAGGATGTCCAATTTTATGTGGAGGTAATGGATGTGGTCCAAACTTTAGGAGGGGCAAGAAGGTCAATGCATGATCTTGATGAAATTGAGGAAGAACAACAAGAGAGGGACAGGAAAAATAAAATCAATGCAAAGTTTCAAGGATTTGTCAAGTGAGTAAGAGAGATATGGGAGCAGCCTCATCTAAAATATTTTGAACTAGAGTTTGATGTACCATTTAGAGAGCTTGGTTTTCATGGAGTTCCTTTCAAATCCTTTGCTTTTATTGTTCCTATGGTAAACTATTTGGTAGAGTTGGTGGAATTACCTTTCTTAGTAATCACTATTAGTGAGATTGATATTGTTAATCAATTAGGTGTTAATTTCCTGTAGCAATGAAAGAGTCTAAAAGGTAGAGATACCTACACTGGTGACTTAGGAGAAACTTCAAATTTCAAAAATAAAGGCAATTAGGTTGGTAGACTTGTGGATCAGGCCAACATTTGGTGGAAGAGGAAGAAAGATGACTAGAACTTTGGAGGCCCACCATAATGGATTTCAGTATTCAAACATGGGAGTAGAAGAAAGAGTTGATATCATGTATCAAAATAGTAAGCATGCATTCTTCCAGCCAGTGGAGAAGGAGATGATTACTTTGCTTCATTTTCATTTGCATAACCATATCATGGCGTGATAACCAAGAAGGCCAAGGATGTCTAGTTTTATGTGGAGGTAATGGATGTGGTCCAAACTTTAGGAGGGGCAAGAAGGTCAATGTATGATCTTGATGAAATTGAGGAAGGACATCAAGAGAGGGACAGGAAAAATAAGATCAATGCAAAGTTTTAAGAATTTGTCAAGCCAGTAAGAGAGCTATGGGAGCAACCTCATCTAAAAGATTTTGAACTAGAGTTTGATGTACCATTTAGAGAGCTTGGTTTTCATGGAGTTCCTTTCAAAGCCTTTGCATTTATTGTTCCTATGGTAAATTGTTTGGTAGAGTTGATGGAATTACCTTTCTTAGTAATCACTATTAGTGAGATTGAGATTGTTAACCTTGAGAGAGTAGGACTTGGGAAAAAGGAATTTGATATGGCTATTGTTTTCAAAGACTTCAAGTGGGACGTACTCCACATTGGCACTATTCCTCAATCTTCGCTTGATGACATCAAGGAATGGTTGAACTCCATGGATATAAAGTATTATGAAAGTAGAATGAACTTGAACTAGTGGCCAATTTTGAAGACTATTACTGATGATCAAGAAAAATTTATTGAAGATGTTGGTTGGGAATTTTTCAATATGGAAGCTAGTGATTTTGATTCTGATAATTCAGAAGAGTTAGATCAAGGATATGAACCCTCTAATTTAGAAGAGGAATCGAAATTAGATGAGGAAGGTTCAGATGATGAATCTCTTGTGGAGTTAGATGAGGACAAAGAAGAAGAAGATTATTCTGAAGGGGAGGAAGGTAAAACATGGGATGAATTAGAAGCCAAATCTAGAAATACATATAAGGAAAAAGGAGATGAGTTTGACAGTGAAGAGGAAGGCGACAATGAAAGGTAAAAGCTACAGGGAAGTCTCGGGCACCTGATATTAGAGATTCAAGAGGAATTCCTTCCAAGAGGCATAAAGTCAGATGAATTGAGTTCATCTACATCCTTCTACTATTTATTCATGCACATAAATGGTTTAGCTGTTTATGCAAATGATGCATATATGTTAGCTTGATCAGTGCTATTACTTTGGTAGTTTGAATTCTATGACAACTAGCCATTAGGCCATTTTGTGCAGGAGAATGTTTATGTTTTTAGTTAGCTTTTTTGGATAGCTCTACTTGGTGTTAAGGACATTCTATTTATCTTTTGAATGTTATGAAGTCTAGAATTACACACTTCTCTATGTTGATCAGATCAGGTTGCAAGTTTTTTACTACTGATTTCTTTATTTATAAATTTTTTTTAACTTGGAAGATAGGAATTTACTGCCTTTTTTTAAATTAGATGGACAAATTAAGTGGTTGGTTAGCTATGCCAAGTGATGTAGACTACAAGGATGTGTTAGATATATAGGATGCCTACCAAGATGCATCAAAACATTCTTATATGTTAAAAGAATGGTAGCATCATGAGGAAGGATAGCAAAGATGCATGTGGATCACTTAGTAGAATGGCAACATGAATTCAAGGAAGCACTCCTTGAGATACCAAGGAAGAACTCCTTGAGATACCATGTTTGAGAGAAAAGAAGATAAATCAAATCAACATGGGACTAAGTTACTCAAATGATACAACTCATAACTTAAATGAGGACACTTAAGAGATATTAAAAGACAATGGTCATTAATTAAAAGATGCAATGAAAATAAGGCATGAATGTCACCAACTAACCTTTAAGGAAAACAATATTTTTTTTCTCAACATGAAATAATGGGACAATTGAGTGGGATCTAGGGTCAACAGAGAAGCACTTTAGAACTCATCCTATGCATCAATAAACAACTCAACACAAGAAATGCAAATTGATATATTAACACAACAATATCCAACTAAGTTATTGAAAGTCAACTATTGATACCTTATTCTCCATCCAGATTAAAAAATCTGCCCGCTTTTTTCTTTGTAACTTTTCAAATTGCTTTGGATGCCGACCATAGTTCTCCTCCTATCAAAACATGGCACATGGAATAGTTAAACTGATTAATATGCAATCATTTACTTTTTCCTAGGGAATTAAAAAAAATATCATTTAACATATTAAATATACTTAGAAATTTACAGATCAAGGCCTGTAAACCTTTCTAGCCACTGTGATGTGTGGCACAAAGTTTTTGAAGCCTAGCCTTGGAGGCCTTGTCCTGAAACATATAATAATTCAATTTAACTATGCATAAATAAAATTTAAAAATCGTTTAATAAATTTGATATAATCTTATGAGAAAATTCAAATACCTATGTACTCTCCTCACCAAACTTCCTCCGTGCATTAGACTTCTCATATGCTTTTACAAGCTCTTTCCATACTTCAACACTTACATCAATTGGCCTTTTTTTGAGCCTTAGCTCGGGAGGGATTTTTTTTATCTTCTTTGTTTGGTTGCATTGAAATCTCTTGCAATTTTGAGGCATTCATAGCTTTACCTTCTTCATAGACCAACCTATGCCAAATTCAGTCTCCATGTCATTGATAACTGCTTTGTTGTAGGTGTATGGGTATCTTTGAGAATGGAAAATGTAGATGGTCTTTGAACTGTTGAAGGCATGATTCCTTCAACCTATTCACAAACCCTTTTCCAGCATCTGTCATTCGGACTTCCCTTGAAACCACATCGTATTCTATCTTGGTATTGTAGGTACCAATGCAAGATTGAAAACTTGGCGTGGTGGAAGAAGTCTGTGTCCTGGGAGTGGGTGGGATATTGGAAGCCTTTGCTCCATGTTCTACACTCCTAGAGTTTACTGTTACTAATTTCCTCTTGGATCTTTTGCTCGATCTAGGACTTCTTGGGGAATCAATTGATTCCCTTTGACACGGTTGATTTGGTTGCAATGTTTGAGGGGCTTCACTAGATCAGTGTTCTATGTATCTAGCAAGCATTGTCCAGTGCACATCATCCAAATTGTTCACTATCTCTGTCCCCAATATGGAAGCCAATGCCTCTTTATCTTTGTCAGTCACATGTCCCTATATATATATAAAATAAATTTCCTCTTTTAAATTTAAAAATAAAAAACTAAAAGTAAAAATGAAAGAAACAAGGGAAACATTTACAAATCTATAAATTGACAATGAATTACCTCATTGTGGATAGAGTCTGCTCCCTTTGTTCTCTTCCCTCTATCACTTGACATTTTGAGGCAACCTAGGGAAATTATTTTTGTCCAGTTTGTGGAGGCAACAAAGTACACCCTGTCAGGTATGAAAGTTTTTGTCTAGTTTGTGATATGAAAGTTTTACCTTGAATGAATCTCTTTCTAGATTTAAACACCTATGAATCAATTGCTTGCACACCTGCATAGAATATAAATATATTTGAAAGGATATAAATATATGTAAAATGAAACAAATGTATTGTAAAAAAATCAACGCTTACGCACCTGTATAGAATGGTAATCTTTGGGGATAAAAAGGGGCAAAGTGTGGTTTTATTGAGAGTTAACACAGATAGGCCCATGCTCGAGTTACATCCATTGATTAGAAAGAAAATGAGTGTGCACACAATCAATTTGAAACCACGAGCTCATTGTTCTATAAAAGAATAAGTGAAAATTAGTAATAGATAATTTAAGCCCAAAGGTCTCACAAATTTGAGGAAATGATCTATTATTCAGCTGTCATCTCAAAATCCCTATCTCCTCGTATTGTCTCAACCAACCTCTTTTCCCATGGGAATTGGATGCAGTGGGGCAGATGCAGTTTAATGACTTGTCTTGAAAGCACTTGACTACTTTTTTATGGAAGGTCCGAGAAATCGAATTGGAAAGAAAAAGGATTGGGATGTGAATGATAAGAGAACTGGGGCATTGGGGTTTCAAAAACGTGTTCACTGCTCTCGGATGTGGAGGAAATAATGCAATGTATACAATTTCACCCTCCTCCTTTGCAACCACATGAGACTTGAACAATTCACGTGTAAACAAAACAATATTCACAACCCTTTCTTCACAATTATCTCCATTTAATCCAAACAAAAATATTTGTGGGAATGGAAAAAAATTGTAACCTTACCTATGGTGTTGCAAACTAAATCAAATTTCTAATCTACTTGCTTGTAGCCCTCGTTCGCACTGTTTTTCCCTTTTTTCTCCTCTCTTCCTTCACATGGCTTTTTTATCCTATCATCTCTTCCTTCTTAAAGTGGGAAATTTTAAATTTTTGTTCTTGATTCAGTAGTCAACCCTATAGTCAGCTTAGCAAAGTGCGCCTAATTTAGTGTCACCTTTCATCCAAAAAATGTAATTTGTTTGGGATGTAAAAGGCGGCACAAAGTGCACCTAATTTAGTGCCTAGCAGTGCAAAATGATGTATTTTTCTTGGAAGTTGATAAATAAATTGATCCTAAATTGACTTCATCTTCATATGTTCGAAGGGAGCAATCATGGTTCCCTATTTTATCTATTCCTTATCCCATGTCAATTTTGTGGGTGCAAAACTAATAAAGGTTAGATATGTGAACTCAAAAATGACCCCTATACAACTAGATGAGTCATCTAAAGTGTGAAATATATCTCTAAAGTGAGGTTTTGTGTTGGATAGCATATTTGTTGAAATGATATAATTGGTGTACTAAAAATTATTTACTATGTTGTGTATTATAGGGGCGAGACGAGGCCATGGCAACAGATCGTGTCATGTCAAATGAGGACACAATAGCTAAAGCAAGACATCAGGTACTCAAATTTTGACTTAACTTAGGAAAAAATGATCTGATGTCATTTTGTGATACATTCATCTTTTTTCATAGTATTATTGAAATTCATAATGTATTATCCAATCTTGACATAAATTAATGCATGTTGCTGATTATTTTAGATGGAGATTAGAGAAAATGCAGAGCCTAAGTGCTTAGCTAGCAAAAGAGGACATGGATGTGGACCTAAAACTATTAAATCATGTAGACAACAATGGGTGTTTGAGGATATGATAATGGATCTTGTAGTCACAACAAATGATTGCATTGAACAAGAGGTTGGTTAGGACTATAGTACATGGGATGGATACTTTGAGAAAAAATATAACTAAAGTGAGGTTTTGTGTTGGATAACATATTCGTTGAAATGATATAATTGGTGTAGTAAATATTATTTACTATGTTGTGTATTATAGGGTGAGACGAGGCCATGGCAATAGATTGTGTCATGTTAAATGAGGACATAACGAATGAAGCAGGACATTAGGTACTCAAATTTTGACTTAGGAAAAAATGATCTAATGGAATTTTGTGATACATCCATTTTTTTCACAGTATTATTGAAATTTATAATGTATTATCCAATCTTGACATAAATTAATGTATATTGTTGATTATTTTAGATGGAGATTGGAGCAAGTGTAGAGCCTGAGCATTCAACTAGCAACAAAAGAAGATATGTACATGGACATGGACCTAGACCTAAAACTGTTAAATCACATAGACGAAAGTGGGTGGAAGAGGATATGACAATCGATCTTCCAGACACAACAAATGATTTCACTGAACAAGAGGTTGGTTAGGACTATAGTACATGGGATGAATACTTTGAGAAAATTGTTGTTTGTGGATGTTTTGTATGTCGTGGAAAGAAACAATTCAGATGAGCAATTGTACAAAGACATTACATATATGATGAGCTTCCAGTCGGTAGTATGCCTCCTACAATAGATTCAAATCCAATAGGAATTGTGGTAAGGAATTTTCCAATTTGATATAAATAACATGTATACTTCGTTTAAACATTGTTTTATATTATTTAAATAACTATTTTTTTTCTCAATGGATACTTGTAGGATAAAATTCTTGGTTTAAAGTTTCTTGGATCATTGACTTCCAGCCTAGAGGGAAATGATCATTTATTAGATGATACATCTAGCAAAAATATGTGCGAATATACCAACTCCTAAGATGAGGAATTGATGAAAACAAGTCACAAAACAAGAATCAGTTTAAAGATGCATAATTTTCTTAAAGACAGGGGAAGGTGGACTACATACCCTATGAGAATGAATGTGATGGAGATGATGAATTTCCCCTGAGTTTGAGATCAATTTACAAAGAGACATTTGATCATCGACTATATTGCGCTTGGCCTAGTGATCAACAACTACCTAGAGTGTACGAGGTGTTTCAATTTTGGGGATACAACTAAATGATACAACCCTGCAATATTCATGGAGAGAATCTAGGCCTCTTTATTGTCCAAAATGTCAATGTGGGATCTAAACATAGAAACAATTCAGAACAAACCACTAGGAGATTAATTCCATAGTATGGTCCATCATATTATAGTGGTGAATGGAGAAGGCTAGCAAATATAAGCCTAGCATGTCAGCATATGGTCTAAATTCGAATATGTATACACATCATCTCCAATTGAAAAGTAGAAAATAAATTAATAGAGGTCATCTTATGTATATAGATGGACATGTATACACACAAAAAAATATTGTAGGATTTATAAATAGTAGTAAGGGAAGGGATCCTAATGTAAGATCGAATTGTCAATTTGTTGAGGTTATAAATGATAAAGATGGAGATATGGAAAGAGAGGTTGATAGATTGATAATGGTTGAGGCTATTAAGGGCCTTACCATTGGGGATGAGTTATTGATTGATTACCCCTTCTTAAAATGCACTCTGTGCAAAATAAAAGGGAAGAAAAAGGTCTCCCTAAGGATGTTCTTAAGGGAAAAAAACCAAAGAATAATAAATGAGTGTGGACTGATATTTTATAAACTATGTTGTCAAAATTGTGTTTTATTTAAATTATTGTATAAAAAAGGTAGTCTATAAAATAATGTTCCATTATTCAATTGATGTATATATGTTCATACAATTTATATTTATATTTTTTAAGCCATATTTGATTATATTTCTTTGAAATTGATACATTTATGATTTATCCAATTGTTGGAAAACATTAAATAATTCTTGTGTTTGTTGATAGGTAGAAGATGTTGATGAAACACATACTAATACCCATGATCCAACTGGGTTATTAAGATTTGAAGAGGATGATCCAAACCATCCTTTGAACAATACCAGGGTGAAAAGAGCAAGTTTGAAGAGATTACTACCACCTGAGAAATTTGAAGAGCTGATGAGATATGCATACATTGATGAGATGCCACCTAGCCTTAATGATGATGATTATGATAGTGAAAATACAGTGCATGAAGAAGGATTGAATGAAATTACAGATTTCTTTGGGGATGGAAACAATGATGACAATAATGATCATATGGCTGACAGTAATGATGATAGCAGGGGTAATTACCACCAACATAATGTTGACGATAACAACCTAAAAGACTCCATCAAGCAAGCAACAAAGACACCCGTGTTCAAATCGGGTGCAAGTAGAACCTCACAACTGGTTAATATTATTAGGAATCAATTCACTATTTGGTTGGTCAGACAAAGGATTCACTACCCTACTGAAGTGAGTTGAAATCAATTTCTTACTTTGCATTGTCAATTGGTGTACACAACTCGTAAACATTCATCGACTTCATTTATATTTATTCAAGGGGATTTTAAAACCATATATTGTATAAAATAGTCCTAGTATAGATTGAAATATTAAATAAGTTTATCATAAGTAAAAAATTCAATTGATTTAATCTCTAGCAATCTTATAGGGCACTAAAAACTAAAATATTCCCTGAAGAGAATGTGTTGCAATTAACTTGTAGAGAGGCGCGTTTTTTGTTGGTTGAGTTGGGGATTGACTATAAGCAAATTCATTCATGTAAAAATGATTGCATTTTATACAGAGATGATTATCAAAACAAGGTAGAATTCCTTGTATGCAAAGAGAAGAGATATCATACAGATGTACAAGGTCCTACAGTTCAAAAGAAGGTTTTACGTCACATGCAAATTATACCTAGATTTCAATGAATCTTTTGTTGCAATTCACTTGCACAATTGATGGAATGTCATGCAAAGAATAGGAGTAAAGATGGATTCATGCAAATTTTGGCCAACTCCAAAGCAATGAAACACATAGAGGAAAAATGGCCAAGAAAATTCAAAGATGAACCCCATAGTATCATATTTGGTCTTGCAATTGATGGAATGTGCCCATTCTCTATCCTGAGCTAAAATTATAGTGTTTGACCAGTCGGATTGATAGTATACAATATTCCCCCATGGATGAGTGTTAGAAAGGAGCACCTTATGCTGACTCTCACTGTTCCAGGAAAACATCAAGTTAGAAACATGGATGTTTATCTTGTGCCTTTTATTGATGAGATGCAACTGCTATGGAAAGGCATAATAATGTATAACATATCACGTCCTCCATCAAATAGGCCCTTCATTTTGTATGGTGTGCTATTTTGGACCATTCATGATTTCCCAAGACTTGGTGTTTGTTCTTGTAAGATAAAATATTTACGAATTTACACTCATAATTTATTTTCATCCCAACTTTCATACTTAGTTTTATACTATTTTTTTGATGTTATTAACATTACTAGTTGAATTGCAAGGCTTCAAACAGAGGGGATATTTGCATGTCTAAGATGTGAAGAACAATTTCAAGGGTGGTATTCTAAATATCTACATAAATTTATTTATGCAAACAATAGGGTTTTTCTACTACTAGATCATAGGTTTAGAAATCGCCAGAAGAATCAATTTGATGGAAAAGTTGAAAATAGAGGCCCTCCCATGATTATGGGTCTAGGTGATTGGCTTAAGAAGTATGAAGATGCTGAATTGAAAGCTTGGGATAATTTTTTTGATCGGGGTGATTCAATTGAAGAACCAAAATAAGTTGTAGTTCATATGCCAGAAGGAATGAAAAGGAAATCCATATTTTATGAGCTCCCTTATATTAATATCTTACCTATTAGATCCTATACACATCTTAAAAAATGTCCCAGATTCTATATTTCAACATATATCAGGCAAAGAGAAGGACACCTTGTCTTCAAGGAGAGATAATGCTCTTTCGTGTACCAAATTTGATAGAAAACATTTGTGGCCAAGCAGGGAAAATGAAACACATGCAACAGATCCATGGATTTTGAAAAGAAAAGAGCTAGACCAACTAAAAAATGTCATCCGTTCAATAAGGACACCTACTGGCTATGGGTCATCATTGGCTAAAGCTTTTACAATTGATGGACATATCACATAATTTAAAACACACGATTTTCATAATTTAATAAAGGTATTATATATCATCATTTAACATTTACTGGTAACATTTATTAAGTACTAAATATATTTTGATATTTTGTTGTGTGAGAAAAAATTACTAATGGCCTTTTCATAAGTGTGTTTGATAGCATATAATGTCATTAGAAATTAGGGGGGATTCCTATCTTATAGTTGACTTAAGGAATGCCATAAGTTGATTGTCAACATTTACAAGGTATGTGTTTATATGTAATATTCATGTGTGAGAGACATAGAGATATTATATTGCATTTTAATTTATGACTAAAGGTTCATACTAATTTACTATTCTTATATTAGGTGGGTGACCTGCAAGGAGATCCACGAATCTGAAGTGCCAAAGTGGAAGAAGGAAATTGTAGAAATTGTATGTGTATTTGAGAAGGATCTCCCTACAAGTTTCATGGACCTACAAGTCCATTTACTCATACACCTAGTCAATGAAATTGAATTGGCGGGTGTTGTATCAATGAGGTGGATGTTTTTATTTGAGGTATATGAAAACTCTTAAAAGATATGTCCAAAAAAAGGCACATCCAGAGGGTTGCATGGATGAAGGGTATGTATTGAATGAAGCATTTTTATTCTTGTGTGAATTCCTTGGTAAGGATTTTGAAGATGGGCCATGCGTCTGGGATGAAGAATGAGCATCAGATATTATTGATGGAGAAAAACCACAATCTAATGGTGTTGAAGTAGAAATTAGTAAGTAAATTCACGATCAGTATGGTAGTTTTTCTTGCAATCATTAATTTACTTTGTAATTTATTTGTCAAATTAACAACATGAAATTTGGAGTTTGAAATAAACATGTTGACATGTAATAGGAGTAGATGAAAGTTCTATACTTGACAAGTTCATTATGTACCACATGGAGTTTATGAACAAATGGATTGATTTGTATGATAAAAAGAGAGAAGTGTTAGAAGCAAGGAGACAGTTTAAGAAATCGAACCCAAAGAATACTCCACTTCCCACTGATCTGCTTGGGCAAAGATTGCACACTAGAATGGATTATTGAACAAATTCAAAATCAAATAGAAGATGCAAGTATAGATTTAGACATAATAGAAGATGAAATCAACATGTCTAGAGGATGTGAAAGAAAGGTACAATTGGAATTTTACAAAATGTTGTTTCCTTATAGTTTTGACACTATTAACTATTTTAATATTTGTCATTATATCTGTTTTCACTGAAATAAATGGTCTTTCACAGGCAAGGAAATATCCAACAATGTGGGCATAAGGTCGACATTATCGTGTAGAAAGTGTAGATGTAAAGAGACGATCCTTCGATTGTGGCATCATGGTTGACTTCAAGCAATCTAGTTGATCAAGCTCAAAAGATAAGAATATAATTGAAGGGAATCTACAATATGTTGGAAAAATACAAGAAATTATTGAGTTGGATTACCACTCTTTTAAATGTTGTATTTTTAAGTGTAGATGGTATGAAGCATTTGAGAGGACACAAAGACATGATAACGATAGTGGATTGTTTTCTATAGATAAATCATGCTTCCTACTAGAGGATAAGGAGCCTTATGTTCTACCAGTTCATTGTGAGTAGGTATTTGTTTAACTCAAACAAGAAGTGGTAGTGATCATTAATCTATTAATTCATAGTTTATTGCGAATATATACACGTGTTTTTTAAGCAATAAAATTGTTATAACACATGTCTAATATATGTATTTTGTTCATGTGTAGGTATTTTTCTATGTAGATATTTTAGACCCGAAATGGATGTTTTTCATACATTATGATCCAAGATTAAGGTATGTATTTGACAAAACATTAGTGGATACCGAGAAAAACAATGATGGTGAACAAAATGAGAGAGAGGGATTAGAGAACATTGAAGAAATTGACATCCATGATGATGTTGAAGATGGTTATGTTCAGGCACAAGAAGACAACAATCCAGAGTTAGATGATGTTATGGAAGACAACAATATGGATGGTATAGAAAATGATGATCCAAATACATCTGCTAACCATATAGATGGTGTACAATCAAATTTCAATGATGATGAAGATGATGCAGGTCAAGATGAGGGTGATGATAATATTAAATACTTGAAAGAACATATGAACATTGACAATGATACACTGGATGACATTGTAGCAGACAATAATGTTAATGACCAAGACTTATAAATTTTCAGAATTATTTGCAATCCATGTTTAAAAAAGGATGATTCTTATGGACCAAAATTTGAAATGCTTCAGTAATATTATTTATGTTGATACAAATTACCTATTGCAATATCCTTAAATTGTTCAATCTTTGGTATGAATTGTTGGAAGAAAAAAATGTGATTACTTGGATGCTTCTTCCATTCATTTTGTATCAACATATGTTCGTGAAGACACAAAAGTTAATAAAATATTAATTCATGTAACTCACAATTATTTAAATAAGCAAATTTGTTAACTTTATTATTTTTAAATAGTTTCCATTTTGATGTTGAACATAATTTTGAACATGTAACTTAAAACATCCGTAGTAAATACTTTACTGTATCAACATATTCATTCACATAAGCACAGTATTGAGGCTCAATAACTGACATTCATTCAAATATAAGAATAAATAAGTATGGAAAAAATAAGAAAAAATATAGAATGATAACATAGTCATGGAGAATCTCTGATAATAAGATGTTCTATTTCATTCATAAGCTCAAAATAATTACACAGTAACATCAAATGTGCCCTAATAAATCTTATGAATTTAAATAACTTGAAGAAACCACTTTGGAGATAGCACAGTAATATCTATAAGCATGAAATTTAACACAACAATTGAACACCAAAATAGATTACCAATTATGAGCAATCTTCTCCATTATGTTGTTTCAAATATATATACATTTATAGCAAAAGTCTTTGATATGATATGGATGGGTGGAATGTGCAATCTATCTTCTTACTAATGCCTACTATAATGGAAATGAAAATGGAATATGATATGATGATCCTCTCAAAATTGGCCTTGGTTTCCTATTTATATAGGAAGCAACAAGTTTCAGGCCTTTTACAAAAAAAGACAACCCTTAAAAACTACTTCTTTTAATAACTAATTAATTTGCATAATTGATGAAATAACAAGGCTTAAGAAACTTTAGACACATGTTTCCTTTAATCAATGTAGAAATCCCGTGATCATCAATCTGGAAAAGCTTTCCTCTCCATGATAGATGTTTAGATTCCCTCACCTTAGTGACCTACTCATCTGAAGCCAAATACTTCTATTCCCATTGATACACTGCAAAATATGATGGCCACTAATATTCTTGGATCTTTGGTATGTTTGCAAGATGTGTCTACCATTGACTATCCAGTAGTACCTTTGTATCATTGACAAATTTCAGATATCCAACATCAAGAGCAATCAATCCATCCATGATCAAATTGAGCTTGTGAAGAGTGGTGCCACTATCCCCCTGAACATGGGTTAAACACTTATGAATAACCTAACCAAATTCCTTCTTCCATTCATCCAAGTCTTTTACTTGACCATCATCTTTCACAATTTCTAGTGTATACCATTGTTTTAAGGTATGGAATGAATCCATTCATGTCACAATCCTCTTATCCTCACCTTGTATATATTGAAATTCATCAACAATCATTTTTACTATTTGCTCAGTCAATTTTAATACTTCAGGAGCATCAAGACTCCTTTGTAGAACTCTGCATAACTTAGGTAGAGTGTGGTGAATAGGCTACCACCATTGAAACAAGGGGTCCAATACAAGCATATGTGATTTCATTTGATCAATTGCTCACTGAAGTGATTTATAACTATCATGTACACTATCCAATTTATCAATAACCAACTTTATTCTGTACTCAAGAATCTTTTCCATAGCTTCAAAAAATTGCCTTTTTACTTCATCTTGAGCCTCCTTCATTTCATCCACTTCCTTCTCAGGAGCCTTTGCTTGCTTGGTTGGAATGCTCTATACAATATTTAATGGAGCACTAGGAGGCTTATATAACACTATCTCCTTTTTGTGTGAAGTTCCCGCTCCTTTTAACTATTCTTTCAATTTGAAATTCTCCATAAACAGTTTATTAACTTCATCATTTAAGAAATTTTGTTCCCTTTCAAACTCCTTTAATATTCCCTCCAATCCCTTAATAGTTGCATGAGTGAACATGGTTGAGTGCATGATCATTATGGCTACCTTCAAAGGGGTGGTGTCCTGTATTGTTCTTACCATTGCTGAACCTTTCATTCCTTATATAACATCCAACAATTTAGGCTTCTATGTGCTTTTCTGCTTGATCCAAATGGCCAGGGTTTCAATTTTGGGGTTATACCTAGTTCCACTTACTCCTTCATCAAAGTCAAACTCTGCAACTAACATTGGATCTTCTTGAGACCGTACTTGATCAAGCAAAAACATTTTATTTAACTCCAAACTAGTAAAAATGAGCATGTTGCTCTTCAAAATCATCTCTCTAGCCTTCTGAGGGCTAATTCCAATGTGGTCAACCCTCAATTCATTGAAGGTCTATGCCACCATTTGATTCTTTTCTGGTTCTTTAATTACCACTTCAGTTGACTCCATTTTCTCTTCAATTTCTTTTATCTTCATCTTTGTCCAGAAATCCCTAAACTCTGGAGTCTTGATGAAATCATCATCCTCTATAAACCTCCTAGTAGCAATTTCTCTCTCATCTTCATGTATCTCTACACTTTTTTTTCTACATCATCCATCCTTTCCTCATTCCTATGGGCACTAGTCTCAAGGATGGCTGATCAACCTCAATATCACCCTTTAATGATTGCAATGCAGTGTCCACATCTTCAGTATCTCCCACCCCTCCACTCTCCTCCTAAGGTACCAATGGCTCAATGCTCCATGTATTTTGTCTCTTGGGAGGAAATTGCTCCATGGGAGACTTTGATGTTGTGTTTGGTGTGTGCTTTGTAGTTATCTTACCACCATGTTCCTGAAGATACACTTCTTTTTTAGCATATAAATCCTCAAATTTATCAATTATCCTATTGATCCTCCTAATGGGGTCTTTTTATTCAACAAAATAGCTAGGGAAAATTTTGTCATTTTGCTTCTTCCTTGCTTCAAGCTTCATTATAACCTCTCCCATTTATTTTATTTGAGGGACACCTTTGGAAAAGTACGACAGTTTCTTATCACATCTTCCTGCACCATAGAAAAATGGACCCTTGTCATTTTCATGGTCTTTTTGGCCTTGCTTCATGATGTTTGGTCTATTATGCTATGATTTTATGTCGTAACATGGCTTGAACATGCATATTTAGGTACTAAAATTTAAATATTGACGTCTTGTGAAGGTGTTGTGAAGTGTTGTAAAACATTTATACAATCTTCTAGACTCTACTCATTACAGTTCACCTAAAAATCACCTTTTCATCACTAAACAAGTCCTATTTTTAAGTGTTGTAAAGTCTTGTAACAAGATTTCATGATTTTCTAGGCATAATTTCACTATTTACACATTTCTTATGCTTTATTTGACCCCTTTATGCCCTTGTAAGCCTTAATTAAGTGTATTTTTGAATGTAAACTTGACAAATAACATTAAATATGACTTAATTCCCGACACCCATTTTCAAGTCCTAGGTGGGACCCATTGGGCATGGGTGGCGAATGAGTCCCCCTTGGCTCCAGATTCAAAAATTTTAAAATTTCTTTTTCGGGATTTTATTCAAAATCACTTGATGTCGACCTATGATGAGGTATTAACAGGTTACTAAGGCACACAATTGTATAACTAAGTGTTTTTACATCCATTTCAATCCCCATTCATTCAAGCATTCAATCTCACATCACATTCAAGATTCAAGCATCTTACAACATCAAATAAAGCACTATTCAAGCATTTTGGAGCATCCATTGACACAACTTCAAATTTTCATCAACAAGGGTTTGGTAAGTTGATAACATTTGCATGTTATTTGTTTATCATTCTCTTGCATTTCATTATTTCATTAAGGGTTTGATTACCAAAGTGGGGTTTGACCAAGTAAAACCCCTATTTGCTAACCCTCAACCATTTTTCCCCTCTTGCATGTGTGTTTGGAGACTTTTGTGTGCAGATTAAACAAGTATTTAGGTGTTGAAGAGTGGTCAACAAGTCAGCTAGGTGCTTCAAGTCAAATCAACCAGTTTTCAAGCTTGGAGAAGGTATTCTATCCGTTTTTTGTAGAATTGAATTTGGCAACCCGACAAGCAGACATTTCCAAATCTGGTGTTGTAGAGTTGTCTCCTAATTTCTCAAAATTTTGGGAGAGGACTAATTCACCACCAGTGGTGAATGAGTCCCACCTTAAGACTAAAAATCTAGGTTTTTTCAGATTCCAGATCCTGACAATCAAAAATTGGTTCTTGACAGTTTTTAACACAAGCATGACTAATTCACCACCCTGGGTGAATGAGTCCCAATGTTGATTTCTGTGATTCTAGACAACATTTCAAAGATTCTAGATTCCTCAAATCTTGCCCAGGTGCACACTGATTTAACCCATTTCTTTCCATTCTACATTTATTTATTCATAGTTCATTATTTTGCATATCACATTATGTTTTCCAACATAGCTTAAATCTTTAGTTTTGCATTCAAATTTAGTCATATAGATCACTTAATTGCATTTAGTTCACTTCATTTAGCTTAAATAACATCACACATAACATAATTTGAAAAAACCCCTTAGCATTTTTGGCCCTTCCTCTCTACTTTTAGGTGAAAAACCCTAGAAGAGTTAGAAAGGTGCAAGGTGCCAAAAATCTACGGTTCGTTTTGGTGAACCTGCATTTTGAACACTTTACATTTCTGATTTCATTCACATATTGCATCCTATATTACACTTGCCTCAACGTTCAATTAGGATATTGTTTTGTTCTTGCATTCTAGGACTTCTTATATTGCATTAGTGAAAGCTTTGTTTAGATTTCATTTTTGCATTGCATATCATTGAAAAAATTGAAAATCTGTGTTTACATCCTTCATTACATTCTGAAAAGCATTAGACTCACATTAAAATTTCTGAAAAACACAAAAAAATCTCATAGTTGGACTCATTCGCCACCTTGGGCGAATCAATCCACCTGCACTATTCATATTGCATTTTTAGACATTTTTTGGAATTTTCTTGCATTTCTATTTTCTATAGTTACTTCTTTGTTACAGTTAGCAAAATTTTTGTTATTTGCATTTAGAACTCTTAGATTACCTTGCATTTGCATTCACCCCATTTTTTTGTGGTACTTGTATGAGTGTTTGGTGCCCCATTGATAATACCTTAGTGAGACGAAGGTCTAGACTCATGGCTTCCTGCAATAGCACTTTCGTTGTGGACCTTGAGATCTCAAGAGATCCTACTCCTAGTATGGACAATGGTGCATTAGGCATTGAAAATACCACTTCTATGCCTTCACCTTTCCATCCAATGAATGTTGACACCCAAAAAATCTCCATCCCACAAGAAAAGTTCATTAATATCATGAGGATTTTGCACATTTACAACAAGACTTGTCCCTCGAAAACATTTCCACCACTATTATACCCACAATCAAAAACCTTCAACGCTTGATTGAAAGTGATGATGGCTTACAAGTTATGAAAATAATTGCTGAGATTTACAATAAACATTCCTATCCTAATACCCAATCCGTAAACATTCTTGTAATTCAACAAGGACCTCAAGTTCCTCTCCCTTCAACCATAGCATCCATACCAACTTATACCACTCCTCAAGTTGCAACAACTATGCAACTGGTTAGTCATGTGGTTCCTTCTTTCACAATTCCAACTAGCATTCCTAGTTCTCTTGTGGCATTGCAAGTCCCCTCCACCACCTTCACACCCCTTAGTATTCCTTTCACTTCCCCTAACATCACCTACACTCCATCATCATTTTCCCTTCCACCTCAAACAACTTACCCCGATCCTATTCTTACACAACTCCTTAACATCGTTTCATCCATACAACACCAACTTTCCACCATTAGCCAAGCTCAAAATGCTCCACCCACATATCATGTTCATAGCAACCCCTTATCCTTAGAAATATTATGAACCCTAATGCCACAAGGGATAGAAATGCCTCAGTTTGAGAAATATAGAGGTAAAGGAGATCCTATCAACCATGTCAATGCTTATATAGCTTTATGCAGTGATTTTTTCCTCGATGATAAACTCTTAGCCAAACTTTTTCCAAGGACCTTGAAAGATACTGCATTAGAGTGGTTTTCCAACTTTCCCAATCAGCCCATCCGATCATTCAATGAATTGGTGGATGCTTTCATAAGTCACTTTCAAGTCCACATGACTCCTAAAAAGACAATGGTTGACCTCATGAGATGTAGACAAAACACAGATGAAAAAGTAACTAATTTTATCTCACGATATCAGTCCTTGTATGCTCAAATTAATGTCAAGATTATTGATGCACATCTACAAAAGATGTTTATCAAAAACTTGTAGACAAACCTTCAGGATAAATTAACTATGATGAAATTCCCTTCATTTATGCATTTATGTACAACCTTATGTGACTATCACAACTCGATTTCTAGTCAAGACTCAAAGTCCACTTCAAACCGAGTTGAAAAATCTGAACCATAAAACCAACACAACACACAAAACTTTCACAAACCAAATAGGGGATTTTTACATTTCAATCCGCATCCTCCACCACAAACACAAACTCAACCAGTTCCAAATAAAGTGGCAGTTCTTAAATTTTTGGTGCCTTATACCTATGGGGACTCGAAGAGACAATTTACCCCCTTACCTGATACCCTCCACAACACAATGAACCAATTGCTTCAACAAAAAATGATCACTTTTCCAACCATTAAACCACTTGATCCCACCCAACCCTTACCGCCTACCTTTAAACCAAATGCTTATTGTCATTTTCATCACCAAAATGGACATGACACCAAACACTGTAAGTGTCTATAACATTTAGTTCAAGACCTCATTGATTCAGTCCGTTTATCCATTGTATGTGTTAATGATCAAGGCAATAAGTCTGTTGCACCCCCTAACCAAAACTTACAAATTTTTACCAACCCCATGCCTAAACACAATATTTCATTTATCAAGGCTAGTGAACCTTCAAATACTGATGTAATAAATGTTGATACAAATAGTAAAGAACATGATATAACTCCAAATGTTACCCAAGTTAATCCTATGGATAAACTTGTGGGTGTGATAGATGTTATCCCTCGTAAGGGCCAAACCAATAAATCTCTTGATATCATTTTTTTTGCTAAAGATATACTTCAAAAACTTCCTGATGGTCCTCTTTACATAGCCAGTAGAATCTATGATAAGCCCACCAATGGGATATTAATAGATCCCACTGATCCGGTGGACATTTTTCAGTGAAAATTGAAGTGTCTCATTTTTCTCTAGTATCTGCACCATTAGAAAGAGCTCGATGTCTTGATTCCAATGCAACTCGAACGGAGCAAAAAGGAGTTCGTTTGTGCAAGTTATGGCTAGTCAAACCTTCGGTCAAACTGGGATCATGGGTGCCCAGGAAGCGAAAAAAATGATTGTTTCAGAAATCAATGAAAATAGCGTCATCGCGAAGAGCTCGTCACAAGCTTTCCAACACAACTCGTTTTGTCGAAATACGACATCGTATGCTCAACTTATCAGCGGTCAAAGCTCCTGGTTGACTTGGTGACTAGAAGGTGAATGATGACGTCAGCGTCCGTACAAGATGACGTCAGCAGTCCGTACAAATCCGAAATAGACCAACCGAGATCTGCCACGTGGCATCTTTTTCAGCAATGTACGGACCAATAGGATGATGACACATGTCATCCGTACACACGTCAGTGTCTCGTCGGTATACACGTCGGCTTTTGCGTCAGCGCACAATCAGCTGCACAGTTGTCGTCCACGTCAGTGCTATTGGCCAATTATATTCTACCATGTGGCACCCTCCTAGTGTGACACGTGGCGCTATCTCCCATGTCTATCGGCGTTGGTTGAAAAGTCGTTTGGTTGTTTGTTATAAAAAGTTGTGGAGTTCGTTGGAATCGAACCTCCAACCATATCCGACCAAGATTTCCGGCTCGCCGTTGCACCAGAGTCCACGGGCTATACCATATATAGTTAGTGGTACATTTTGTTATTTATCCATTTGGGATTCATGAAAACAAACCAACGGCCAGTGGTTTGAACCCGCAACCACCGGCCCACTAAAAGGTTTTACTACCGACAACCCATTTGACAATTTTGAATATTTAAAGGCATTGGTCAGTTTTGTCAAAAGCCCAAATAACCGAATGCCTTATAAAATTAAAACAAACCCCCTAATTTGAACAAACAATAATCTTTTTAATGATTAAATGAAAAACCTCCAAAACAATATTATCCCGAGAATGAATAATTGAAGGGCATAGAATAATTATAGGGGATTTTAGTAAGGATTTTATGGGAGATTTAAAGATTTTTATGTATTTTGGAGAGATAAGGTGGATTTGGGAAATATTTTCAAATCAATTGGTTAAAGGCCAAGTTGAGTAAATTCTTTGTATAAAAAGGGGTGTGAGGTGAGAGTAGAAATCGAAGTTTTTCTTTCAGGTGACGAAGTCTTGAAGCTGTGGAGATAATCGAAAGAGAGGTCTTGTAGAGATTCCATTCTTGCACGTCAGAGCGCTGTTATGCTGCCGAAGTGCTTGGAGAATGATTGTGGTGCTTTGTAATTGATTTTGGAGTTAATCGGATCGGTCTCTCTATTGGAGTGGACCCAGAGACGTAGTCACATTTTGTGACGAACTCCGTTATCAACTGTTTGCACTTCTCTTCTTCTCTCTCTCTCTCTCTCTTTCTCTCATTTCCTTCCTTTCTGTTATAATCACCTTGTTATTACTTTCATTTTGTTATATCCATAAGTTAATTTTGATTTAATTAACTTGGAATAATCATTGTAAAAGCATTGTAAAAGTTAAGCATTTAAATACTGCAATCTAGTCTAGATCCTATACAGATCACCCACCTGTAGTGAGAATGTGATCATAGAAGAGTTTTTAGTATTACATGATCTCTATCAAGATGATTATAATAAACCAAATGAATGGATTAAGACACATACTAGTTTTGCATGCTCTACGACTAGATCGATTGTACTCCCATTACAGATAGGACCCAAAACTTTGGATGTAACATTTTATATTATTCCACAATTAGATCAATTTTTTTTGCGGCTAGGCCACTCTTGGATTCGCTCAATGAAAGCGGTCCCATCAGTGGTTCACAAATGTTTGAAGTTTCCACATGGAAATGAAATATTTACCATACACCATAGTGGCTTTAATCCATTATCCTCTAAAGGTAATTTTTCTTTAGAAGCCTTTTGGCTTGAACCTATGGAACCTATCACCCCTTGTAAAGACTTCTTTTTCATAACCTATCAAAATTTCAAAGCCAAAGACATAGTTGAATTGTCTCTTCATAACATGTCCCTGTCAACTTCCACTCCTCCTATCATAGATGAAACCATGCTTCAACCTGGGTTCAACATCACAAAAACTATACAACCTCATGAACAACCACACTTAGACACTTCCCCGCCATCGTTTAAATGACCAAGAGAAAATGAAACCAATCCTATCATACCTCCTCACATAAAATAAGTGTATAAAGCCAAAGAGAAATTGATTGACCCATCCTCTTTGGTTTATTTTGTTCTTCCCCCTTCAGAAGTAGAAGAACCTATGATGACTCAATCCGCTCTTATACCTCAACAACTTCAAAATAGAATTAAATGAAATCATGGTGCTAGGGAACGTAGGCGTCGCCATCATCTCCTTGCTTGATAGTCTCAAATGGAAGAAAATCAAGAAACTCAACCTTTTCCTTTAACAAAAATAATAGATGATCACCCTCCTTCTCCTGACCTGCCCCAAGATAGTCCAATCCAACATTCACAACAAAATGAACTAATCCAACAACCACAACTTTTGATACACCCCTCCTTGGAAATCACCCTTCGTCCTCCCGTCGTCATCAATCTTGATGATGATGATGATTCAGTGATAGAAAAAATAGACGAAGAAGTGCATAATGATTTAAAATCTTTATTTTAATCTACCATGAGCTTAAATGATAAATCTTCTCAACCAAGTGAGGAACTTGGTACGTCTCCTAGTTCGACACTTGCAATTCTTCCTTTGGACAGTCAATCACCCTCACAATACACTAAACATGATTGGGAGGCGGATGAATTGTTAGATGGTTGACTTGCATTCACCATACTAGTCTTCTTTCATTTATTTTGCTTTCTCTTTACTTTCATTTTTCCTGTATGTGTGTATCGTGTTCTCCCGTAACGTGCGTTTGATGTTCCCTCTCTTTGTACACTTCTATTTGTACCTCTATTCTTCTATATGTTGTGCATTGTCTTTTTCTCTTTTTGTTTTGTGTTCTCCTTTTGGGGATGCCAAAAATTGTTGAGATTCCCTATGTCTCTTCCATGTTGACCCAAAATATCCTTGTCTTTTTCTCTTTTTGTCTTGTGTTTTCCTTTTGGGGATAGTGCAAAGCATTGAGACCGAAACGTCTCCTTCATGTTGACCCAAAATATTTTTCTTTTCTTTTACCTTTTTGTTTTCCTTTTCACTTGTGTTTTCCTTTTGGGGATGATGCAAAGCATTGAGACCACAATGTCTCTTCCATGTTGACCCAAAATGAACTTTCTTTTTCTTTTGTTTTCACTCTCTTTGTGTCATTCTTCCAGTTCTATGTGCTTTGGGGAGTGATGACAATTCCAAGCTCTTTAATCAAAACATTGTAGAAATGAACATACTGACCCCAAATCCATAGATCCCTTATGTGTTTGGTGTGCTATTTTCTAGGGGGAAACTCTCCTTTCTTTTGTTTTTCCTTTTCATTGACATGACACAGCCTTACTCAGAAACATATGACTTGGCATAGGGCTTTCCAAGTTGCCTCTCATGTCTTATTTTCTTTTTGATTTTTCTTTCTTTTGCTACTTTAAAGTAATTTCTCATAGAAAGATGTGTAGCAATTCCTTTAAAGTGGGGGGCATACATTACCATTAATTCATTTTCATTCTTGGTTCCTAGTGTAGCCTTGTCATTTATATGAAGTGTTCGTCACTTAGTGGATGACATTGGGTATGATTTCCTTCATAAGTGTGATCTATCTTATCATATTACATTCCTTTTGCTGGCCTGATGTGATGCACTGCATCCCCTAAGTTGTGAATATACTATTCTTTGATTGGTCCTCTCTTGGAGACATTAGACACAATGTTCCCTAAGTGACTGAACTTGCATGAACTTAACAAGAATCCTTTGAAAATCTTTTCCATTTTACATTTTGGAATTTTGCATTTTTTCCACCTTGCATAATGTAACTTGCATGCCTATGGTACCTTCCTTTTTGTTCATGAGTTCTATGCATATAGAGCTTTGCTTGCCTCATGAAGCACGAATTGACATTTTTCCTTCTGGTGCCTTGTTAAAGTTATCAAGAGGTATAACTCTAATATGGTTGAGCGGGAAGCCCATCTAGTGGCATGACTTTCCCCATAGCCACCTTTGTGTTTGTGAGTGCATACCAACTAGCGTATGTATCTCCCCTTTTGGGATTTCTCACCCCACAGACAACCAGAAGTTCTATGGCCCTAGAGTGAGTATACTTGGGCCTTCTTGCCTGATAGACCGCCATGAGTTCTATCACCCCAGATTGAGTATACATTCTCTTTTTCTCACAATCAGCCTAGATCTAATCCACAACTAGTTGGATAGACGATTGAAGCTTCATCCAACACTTGTGTGTTCCTTTGTTCTTATGTTTAGTTTTGTATGGGATATTTATCCTGGGGGCTTGCTCATCCCTCTTGATCATTGTATTCCATCTTGCTAACGTTAGTACATTTGAACCCTCCTAATGTTCATGGCTACTTTAGTGTGAGTTTGAAGCAAGTTCATCCTCTCACTAAAGTGGGGGCTAAATGCACCGTAGAAAAATGGACTCTTGTCATTTTCATGGTCTTTTCAACCTTTCTTCATGATGTTTGGTCTATTTTGCTATGATTTTATGTCATAATATGGCTTGAACATGTATATTTAGGTACTAAAATTCAAATATTGACATCTTGTGAAGGTGTTGCATGAAGTGTTGTAAAACATTTCTACACTATTCTAGACTTGACTCATTACAATTGACCTAAAAATAACCTTTTCATCACTAAAAAAGTCCTATTTTGAAGTGTTGTAATGTCTTGTAACAAGATTTCATGCTTTTCTAGGCATAATTTCACTATTTACACCTCTCTTATGATTTATTTGACCCATTTATGCCCTTATAAGCCTTAATTAAGTGTATTTTTGAATGTAAACCTGACAAATAAAATTAAATATGACTTAATTCTTGACACCCATTTTCAGGTCCTAAACCTGACAAATAACATTAAATATGACTTAATTCCCGACACCTATTTTTAGGTCCTAGGTGGGACCCATTCGCCATGGGTGGCGAATGATTCCCCCTTAGCTGCAAATTCAAAAAAATTTAAATTTCTTTTTCAGGTTTTTATTCAAAATCACTTGATGTCGGCCTGTGCTGAGGTATTAACGGGTTACTAAGGAACAAGATTGTAGAAATAAGTATTTTTACATCCATTTCAACCCCCATTCATTCAAGCATTCAATCTCACATCACATCCAAGCATTCAAGCATCTTAAAACATCAAATCAAGCATTATTCAAGCATTTTGGAGCATCCATTGACACAACATCAGATTTTCATCAACAAGGGTTTGGTAAGTCAATAGCATTTGCATGTTATTTGTTTATCATTCTCTTGCATTTCTTTATTTCATTAAGGGTTTGATTACCAAAGTGGGGTTTCACCAAGGAAAACCCCTATTTGCTAACCCTCAACCATTTTCCCCCTCTTACATGTGTGTTTGTAGAATTTTGTGTGCATATTAAACAAGTATTTAGGTGTTGAAGAGTGGTAAACAAGTCAACTAGGTGCTTCAAGTCAAATCAACCATTTTTGAAGCTTGGAGAAGGTATTTTGTCCGTTTCTTGTAGAATTGACTTTGGCAACCCAACAAGGAGACATTTCCAAATCTGGTGTTGTAGAGTTGTCTCCTAATTTCTCAAAATTTTGGGAGAGGACCGATTCACCACTAGTGGTGAATGAGTCCCACCTTAAGATTGGAAATCTAGGTTTTGTTAGATTCCAGATCCCATCAGTTAGAAACTAGTTCCCAACAGTTTTCACCAGAAGCAGGACTAATTCGCCACCCTTGGAAAATGAGTCCCACTATTGATTTTTTGCGATTCCAAAGAACATTTCAAATATTCTAGATTCCTCAAATCTTTCCCACATGCACACTAATTTAACCCATTTCTTTCTGTTTTGCATTTATTTATTCATAGTTCATTGTTTTGCATATCACATTATGTTTTCCAACATAGCTTAAATCTTTAGTTTTGCATTCAAATTCAGTCATATAGATAACTTAATTGCATTTAGTTCACTTCATTTAGCTTAAATAACATCACACATAACATAATTTGAATGAACCCCTTAACATTTTTGGCCCTTCCTCTCTGCTTTTAGGTGAAAAACCCTAGAAGTGTTAGAAAGGTGCAAGGTGCCAAAAATCTATGGTTCACTTCCTCATAATCTACTTGGTGTACCACTATCATTTTGGTAAGAAGGTTATTCCGTATGTTATTCATATGATTTTTTGAGGTCAAAGGCTCTTTCTGTTCTAGAACCCAACACATATCTTGTCTTCAAGTAATATTGCAACTCCTCCAGTGTATCTGAGCCTACTGTCCAGTCTCCACATTTGGTTAAGTTTGGAAAGAATGTGCCCTTCTTTTTTTTGTGCATTACATCCTTTTCCATCCACATTATTTGCCACATAAATTCAAGAAATGCTAATCTGAGGGGCACGAACTTTGGCAATATGTGTGAAGCAGTAGAGCAACCATAGATTCTTATTATTGTAACTTTTGGGAAAAAGAACCAATCACCAAAATTATGTGTGTGACCCTATTCCTATCTTAGGGATAAAGGTCTTAACAATTATTTCATTTTTTTTGGAAATATTGGCATTGAATAACCAAGAACTTGAAAGATCATGTGCACAAAGTCTTCATAGAATAAAGAAAAGCTTGAATTTTTGCACCAAATATCCCAAATATAGCACCATTTCTAGATAGGTGTGGCATTCCTTTTCTCATCCACTCTATCCAACTCCATTTGTTTAGTCCAATGGTCCCGATTCTAGTATAGTATCAAAAGGAATAGTGTCTAAATGTAATCGGTGCTCTATCCTCTATGACTTGTGAGAATTCATCATCAAACGCCCTCTCAAGGTATGAAGAAAAGTCATACTCAATATTAGTCTCAGGGTTTTGAATTCTCATGGCCATCATCATTAGGCTTATTGGAATTTTATCTTGAGCATCCACCCCTAGTACTTGGCACAAAGCTAGATATGTATTCACAAAATAATATTGAAAATTTATCATAGTGAATGGTTCAATATTGGAAGTAGAAATAGGAATAATTCTATTACTAATGCCTCTTTTCATATATAGGGGTAGCTCATCACTTCTATAAGTTCTTAACCTCTTAGAATCTTCCTCACTCTTCTGTAGGTTTATTTTGGTCAAAGCCTGCTTGTTTAAGACAAAACACTCAATGATAGCAACTCTGGTTACCTCTACCAATATTGAGCCATTGGGAAACCTTACTGTCTTGGTTGTAGAGTGATAATGCTTAGCTAGTAATCTGATAAACTCCACATCAATAAACATGTTCAGGACAATCAACTTTTCTAAGTCCAACATCCAAGGGTTTGACACAGGAATCTTCTCATTTCTCTTACAGTAAAAATACCAAAATATGTCCCACCTTAATTTGGGAATGAGAGCATCCCCACAACCTTGAGAAGTGTCTACGAGAAATTTCTTATTTCCCTCCTTGGTTGATCCTGGAAGTATATCTAATATTGTCTGGTAGAGTGGTCTCTTCTTTACCTTAGGTTCTTCTTCCTTAATTTTGGCCTTGCTTTATTTTACTTCTGATTGTTTTCTTTTAGGAGGCATATTTCAATTTTTCCTACTATGACTTCAAATAACAGAGCTCTACCAAATACTACACCAATCAAGCTTCTTTAAAGGGTTATTAGTGCACTTACCCAAGTGCTCGTCATTCATAAAGCTCCTTTTCTTGGCATCCTCGGCTCCATCCACAACAATGCATTTCAACTAAGCACAGTCTTAGTAAAATTCACTTACTTTTGAGGGTGCAGTATTTAGTCATATCAGTATTAATGCTAATTCCTCACCAGATAGTTTCCCAACAAAATCAAATCCTTGAAATTAATTTTGAAGCATGTGTGAGGGAATTTATTACTTTAAATTGTAATGATGCCATGATTACCATACTAGCGCCATCTCTTATTATACCCACTGCAGTATGGCAGTGTTTTTCCCTTCCATTCTGATGTTTACCACACTACTGCCTTTCTTAAAACCTCTTACTGCAAGGTTACGGTGTATACCACTCTACCACAACCATATTATCCACCTTGTGGTACTGCACTGTCCACTTTTCTTCCATGCTTACCACTCTACCGCCTTGCTCAAGACTTCTTGTTGTGGGGTTGCAGCGTACACTGCTCAACCACATATGTTGCTCACCCTCCCAGTGGTATAGCGGTGTATGCTTTATCTTCTTGTTGTTTACCGCCTTAGCACACTCCTTTGAATTTCCTTATGTGGGATGGATTAAACATAAGTCAATTGAAAAATATTATGGCCTGACTATAGGGAGCATTTAAACGATTAACCATACGTGATGACCGACTAACTTAGAACTTGGGGCTAGTACAAAGAATGATTTTAATGGTTGAACTCATGACTTAAATGACCAATAACCTGATGCGGTAGGTCAAATTTTTTTTATAAGGATGGAGGTTTAAGATTGATTACTATGAAGTGAGGGTTTTTGAACTAAAAACTTAAACCCTACTCATGGACGCAAAAGGCAGAAAACCTGATCAAGAGGAAAAATTTTGCTAGGATTTTTTCAAAATTTCAGCAGCACTACTAGATGGGACATGTTAGATTTTCTCCTCGACATGTCCGAGTATCTTAGACATCTCATTCTTTAGGTTGGCGAGAAGACATTTGAATATGTCTCTTAGACATTCAGGAGTCTCATATACATTTCACATCAGCCCGTTCTATTTTCGTCGAAGAGACTATGGTGAGATTCTCTTCGATATAACATTATCTTGGTGACATGCCATGTGTTGCTATGTGAACACTTCAGATAGGGAATTCAATTTAGTGTTATGACCAAGGGCCTTATTTGGTGGTTAATTTATATTCGTGTCAGCCATTATGAAATGGAGATGGGACATATGGTGAGTGTGGGAAGATGGGTGAAAAGGGAAGTATGCAAAATAACCAGGTAGATTTTTGGCTCCAACTGGACCTTTAATATTATGAAACATTAGTGGTACTTAGTTATCAAATTTCATTGAAGGATACGTTTTATTAATTTTAATCATTATGTATGTAAATAATGCTATGAATATTTTGGTCAAATAATGTTGTTCCTATTTTTAGTTGATGACATCTGTTAGGTCTCAAAAGTGTAGGTTTTTAAACCATAAGGGGGTGCCAATCCCTTAATACACATTTGGCCCACAAACAAGGTAAACAATATTGATTACCTTTTGCTCTTTAGGCTCTTCCAGACTCTGTCTGATAAGGCATTGTCTTGGCAACATGCCATGAGCTGCTAGGATAACATTTCAGGTAGGGACTTCACTTTATTGTAATGATCAAGGGCCTTATTTTGGTACTTTATACTAATGTCAATTATTATGAAATGGAAATGGAGCATATGGTGGATATGGGAGGATAAGTGAAAATGGAGGTGTGCAGGACAACCAATGTGGATTTTTTAGCTCCAACAACATCAACACATACTCTTCTAGGATATGAGAATTGCTATGGAAATTTTATCTCCTAAGGCTCTAGGGATGTCATCTTGCATACCTGGCTTTGTATGCTAGGACATCATTAAAATTTGAGGTCAAACTGCCCTTCATTAATGCTCGTACTTATAAAAAATCCCTTATTTTATTTTATTTAATTCATTTGTAATTTTTAAAAACTAATTTTCAAATAATCTCATATATATTATTTTCAAATAAAATTATAATGTAAAATAAATATGTACATTATAATTCCTAATTACGGGAAAAAAATTCTCATAATTAAACAGTTTAAAAATAAAATTAAAAACTCAACTAATATAATATAAATAAAAAATATACTTACTAATTCTAAAGTTTAAAATGGAAAAGAAAATAAAAATGATACAAATCCTTATAATTAATTAAATACTAAACAAAAACACGATTGAACATCACCCTCATTTATACCACGGGGTATGACATTTCTGGCTAGTGGTCTCGACATGACTTTTTGGCAGCTCAAAGGATGGTACGTACACACTAAAATGAATGCCATGAAAGGGTGGCATTCATTTTAATCTAGTGAAGGTGGTGATCTCCAAATTCTAAATTTGCTAGAGTTTTCATTCTAGAGGCTTTGCTTGGGTGAGAAAGAATAATGGAGGAGGATGTGAAGTATGTAGTGTTTAAATTAGCTTAGGTGCTATCCGCCTTTGGGAATGACACTCCAATTTTCCTGGATTGGGGTGTGAGTCAAGTGGGTTTCAAAAAATTCATGGAACAAAGGCTCAAATGGATTCTTCTAGAGTTTGATTCCTTGATGTTGGCCACAGTGAAAATGGTTTTGGGCCGAGAGCATGTGGCCTACAATGAAACAATTCGAGTTAATTCCCACACAGTCTCTCATTTTCTAGCGTCTTTGCTTGATCAAAGCACCCCCAAAACCTGGTTCGGGCAATGATGAGCAAGCTATTCAATCCTAATCTCCTAGGCGACATGGATGAGGTTATTTCAACCTCTATTCTCAGCTTTGGGGTGCCATGTTTGAAAGAATTGGAAATGCTCAAAACTCCTAGTGTGGTGGTCCAATTTTTTCTAATTCTATTGGAGCTGAAAGGACTGACATTGGTTAGGCATCAGATGGTGGTTACAGTTGGGGTGGAGTATCTGAAAAAATCTCTTGAGCTGGTGGAGATTGAGAATTTAGAGTGGGTGGAGGAATTCAATGACTTCGCCCATCTCAATGGCTTACTATGACCTCGGGTTCATGGTGGGATGGTGCTGGTTTTTTGGCTTCTGTGATCATCAGTGGCTCCTGGTGGTGGTTCAGTTAGTTTTTTGGTGTTGTTTTGGTGGTTTTCTTGGCCTTTGGTGAGGCTCAAAATGAGTGGTTTGGGTAACCTAAATTTTTTTGAAGCATAGTTCTAGCTTGTTCGCTAGGGTTTTTGGCTAGTTAGGAAATTTATTTCTAGGGTTTCATGAATATTCCTGCAATGGTAGACGATCTGTAATTTTTTGAATTTTGATTAATACAATCTCCTACTTACGTAATCTAGCTGTTTGTTATGTAATTATTCTTTTGGCAACCTTCGTGTTGCCTTATTCTTATTATACAAGCTTTTTGCATTGTTTCAATGCAAAAAAAACAACAATATGTATATGCAAAAAGAATGTACATTATAATTCCCATTCTCATTATTTAAATAGTTTTAAATTTTTTTAAAAACTCAACGAATATTATCTAAAAAAAATTATAATTACTAAATGTTTAGTTTACCTATTCAAAAATTTAAAATGGAAAAGAAAATAAAAGGAAGAAAAATCCTTATAATTAAATACCAAAAACAATAGTACAATCCTTATAATTAAACACTTAAAAAAAAAATATGTATATGCATAGAGTATTTTGTTATCCAAGTGGTTTGTAAATTTATACCAAGCAAGGAGTAAAATGATAGAATAGTCAATTTAGTAGAATAAAAAGTAATTTAATCTAGCACTTGGTAATTTAGGGCTCGCAAAACAAATAATATTTACATGCCTATTAAAAAGTAGAATAATTTTTTTTTTTAACCAGAAACAGTAGAAGATATTATGCAGCATGCACAAAAATAAATTATATGCAATTCGTATAACATCTTATGTAGTGCGGGACAAAATTTTGCAGCTAAAGTATTATTATAATGTGATAAAATCAAGAAAAGGGTATCAATGGACCAACTAGTTTCAAGGGTCGGTAGTCTGATATCAACCATCGATTGGCAGTTTCATGTTTGTCTTCTTCAAATAGGATACACCTTTAGAGTAAAATATATAGCGCCATCCCGATAAATAGCACTAATTTTTTCAAAAAATTGGAGAAAAATACATTAAAACCTTAATTAACCCTCAACCCTCTACCCTCTACCCTCTACCCTAGCTAAACCCTAATCCCTCATAACCCCTATATCCTCTACCCTATACATTGGACCCTTAACTCTAATCCCTCAACCATATACGTACCCTCAACCCCTATACCCTCTACCGACCTATACAATATTGGACCCTCAACTCTAATTTGTCAACCATATACCTTCAACCCTCTACCCTCAACTTTAATAAACCCTCAAGCCTCAACCCTTAAACCCTCTATCCTCTATCCTCTGATCTACCCTATACATTAAACCCTCAACCCTCAATTCTCAACCCTCAACCCTTAATCCCTCAACCCTTAAACCCTAAACCCTCAACCCCTATATCCTCTACCCTCTACATTGGAACCTCAACCCTAATCGATCTTCAACCATATTATACCCTCAAATGTCCTAGCTATACCCTAAACCCTCTACCCTCAACCCTTAATAACACCCCTCAACCCTAAACCCTTAACCCTAAACTGGCCTTAAATCTTCTACCCTCTTATACCCTAAACCCTAAACCAACATTAAACCCTCTACGTCCCTCTACCATCAACCTAATACCCTCTTATACCCTCGACCCTAATCCTCAACCCTAAAAACCCTTAAAACTAAGTAAATTACTTCTCTACCCTAATCCCTCAACCCTCAACCCTTAAACCCTCGACACTCTACCCTCTACCCTCAACCCTCTAAAGTACCCTTAAACCCTAATCCCTCAACCACCATACCCTCTACCCTATACATTAATGGACCCTCAACCCTTTACTCTCAACCTTAAACCCTCAATTCTCAACCCTTAAACCCTAAAGTACATCCTTTACACGCTCTACCCTATATATACATTGGACCCTAATATAATTAACCCTAATCCTTGAACCATATTATACCCTCTACCCTCAACCTAATCCCTCAACCCTAGTTAAACCCTTAAACCCACTATTACTAAACTCTCTACCCTAATCCTCAACCCTCAACCCTTAATCCTCAACCCTTAATTAACCCTCAACCCTCAACCCTAGTTAAACCCTAATCCGCCTCTCAACCCTTATACCCTCTACCCTATACATTGGACCCTCAAACCTAATCCCTCAACTTGCATATACCTCAGCCCTCTACCCTCAACCTTAAACCCTCAAGTATCAACCCTTAATTTATACCCTCTACATCCCTCTGATCTACCCTATACATTAAACCCTCAACCCTCAACTCTTAAACCCTCAATACCCTCAACCCCTATACCCTTTACCCTCTACATTGGAACCTCAACCCTAATCAACCTTCAACCATATTATACCCTCAAATGTCCTAACTATACCCTAAACCCTCTACCCTCAACCCTTAATGTCCCTTAACCCTAAACCCTTAAACCCTATATATACTTTGGACCCTAAACCCTAATCCTTGAACCATATACCCTCTAGTACCCTCAACCCTAATCCCTCAACCCTAGTTAAACCCTTAAACCCAATTGTTGTGGGTATGATCAAGTTTGGTGGTGTTGTCATTAATGTTGTCATTGATGTCAACATTGTTCAGTATGTTGCAAATTGTACATGTATAGTCGAGTCGCTACTGAAATGCTATGAGTACATGGAGCTATCTTATATGGGTGTAGATGTGTTGTGTTGATGACTTTCCAATTGCTTTAGAGAAAATTAAATAATGAAGAGAAGTTAGAATGTTGAAAGTGTTCAAAATGTGCTCTGGTATGTGCTCCACGTTTCTCCTCTGTTGATCCTATGCTTGTGCAGATTTGAAGGCTTGTTAATGAGGATTTAGTGGTGATATATCCTAAGTTTGAGCTTCTGGTGTCATGGTGTGTGAAAACTACGTTCACCAGTATGTGAACTACTCTGGAAAACTTGGTCTTCTGTGGCCTTGGAGAACTGGTTTTTCTTTGCAGTTCTTTGATGCTTTGTTTTAGATCTTGCAAATCTGGGATATGTATTGTGAAAGTATTTTTCATGCTCTGGTGAAGAAGGTTGAAGTTTGGTAATTTGGAAGTCATGTTTCTATATTCCAAGTACATGTTTGCATAGTTCAAATGATCTGGTGAAAGGTATTTAGTGTATGAAGTATATTGTTTTGCTATGAATGTATCTAAAGAAGTCTAAGATGAAGTCTTGTGCATATTGAAGTGTGTTGAGGTGTCCACGTGTGATCTTCTTGTTGGGAAGCATGTGAATCAATGTTCTTTTGTGTTTTCATTAGGTTTGGCCGACCTGGTGTTTATACTTCATTTGAAGAATAAAATTTAATTGAGGAAGCATGTAGAAGTTTCAAGAAAATATTTTTATTGGTCCACTCTTATTCCTTTCCACCGCAAGAATTTTGAGTTTTTGATCTAATTTGAATTTATGAAATGGGTTATTTTTGTGGATGACCTTGGTAAATGCTTCTAAGGTTGAGAATGGTATAAAAGCAAGTTGAATTGTGAAGAGTTGTATGAAATTGTGATGCAAAGTGATGAAATTAATCCATAAATCATAAGATCAGAAGTGTGTGTGTGAGTTGTGTTGAAAACAATAAGCTGAAGGTTTCTATAATCTTGTGAATGTGCTTTAATTGCATTGGTAGATCTTTTGTTCTCTTTTGTATTTGTAGGAAATGAGCCTCCCTGTTGGACAACAAGTCCTTTTTGTAGGCAGTGAGCCTTTGTATTTGGATAGTGAGTCCTCTTTTGGGCAGTGAGCCCTTGGAAGTGAGCCTTTGTGTTCAATTTATAATATTTTATATTGTGAGTTAACCCTCACCATTTTTTTTTTACCTTATTGGGTTTTCCACGTAAAAATATGGTGTTCATTGTGTTGATTTACTTTATGATATCTTTGTTTCATGCTCATATTTCATAACAAAATAAGTGTGGTTGAAGAATTGATAAGTGATAAAGTTTTAGTTTGAACTTGTGTGACAATTGATTCACCCCCCACTCTTAGTTTCCCTGTACCAATTTAACACTAATTACATCTAAACTCTCTACCCTAATCCCTCAACCCTCAACCCTTAATCCCTCAACCCTTAATTAACCCTATACCCTCTACCCTCTACCCTCTACCCTCAACCCTAGTCAAACCCTAATCCCTCAACCCTTATACCCTCTACCCTATACAATATTGGACCCTCAACCCTAATCTCTCAATGTCGTACATACCATATATGTACCCTCAACCTCTATAGCTACACCTTGTAATCTATACATGATTGGACCCTCAACCCTAATCCATCAACCATATACCCTCAACCCTCTACCCTCAACCTTAAACCCTCAAGCCTCAACCCTTAAACTCTCTACCCTCTACCCTTTGCTCTACCCTATACATTAAACCCTCAACCCTCAATTCTCAACCCTCAACCCTTAATACCTCAACCCTCAACCCTTAAACCCTAAACCCCTATACCCTCTACATCTGGAACCTCAACCCTAATCGAACCTTCAACCATATACCCTCAAGCATCCTAACTATACCCTAAACCCTCTACCAACCCCAAAACCAACCCTAACCAAAGCCTTAAGCCTCCTACCTCTACCCTCTACCCTCAACTCCTTTTAACAGCTTATACCCTCAACCCAATGCCCTAAACCCTAAACCATTAAACCCTCTATGTGCCTCTACCCTCAACCAACCAATACCCTTCTATACCCTCGACCCTAATCCCTCAACCCTTAAACCCTTAAACCCTTAAACCCAAGTAAATTACTCTCTACCCTAATCCCTCAACCCTCAACCCTTAAACCCTAGACCCTCTACCCTCTACCCTCAACCCTCAAATACCCTTAATTAACCCTAATCCCTCAACCCCTATACCCTCTACCCTATACAATATTGGACCCTTAACCCTAATCCTTGAACCATATACCCTCAACCCTCAACCCTACTTAAACCCTAAACCCTTACACCCTCTACCAGCTCTACCCTCTACCCTACTATACATTAAACCACCCTCAACCCTTAATTCTCAACCCTCAACCCTTAATACCTCAACCCTTAATCCATCCCTCCCTCTCTACCTTAATCCCTCAACCCTATACCCTCAACCCTAATCCCTCAACCCTATACCCTTAACCTAATACCCTAAACCCTAAACCGTTAAACCCTCTACCCTAGTCGACCTTAGTAATCCCTCAACCCTAATCCCTCAACCCTTAAACTATTAAATCCAAGTAAACTCTCTACCCTAGTAATCCCTCAAGCCTCAAGCCTCAAGCCTCAAGCCTCAAGCCTCAAGCCTCAAGCCTCAACCCTTAATCCCTCAACCCTTAAACCCTCAAGTACCATCTATCCTCTACCCTCAACCCTCAAGTACCCTTAAACCCTAATCCCTCAACCCATATACCCTCTACCCTATACATTGAACCCTCAACCATAATCCTTGAACCATATAGCCTCAACCCTCTACCCTCACTCTTAATTAACCCTCAACCCTTTACCCTATACATTAAACCACCCTTAACCCTTAATTCTCAACCCTCAACCCTTAATCCCTGAACCCTTAACCCTTAATTTGCATAAAGTACTGTGGTAAAGGAGAAATTTGCTTTGTTTATGATTATCTAGAGTAATAAATGGATATATACAAAGGGAATGCTGGTGATAGTATGGATCTTGTCACATAAATTGTTACATTTCATGTTAAATACAATGAAAAATCATCTTTTGATGCAAGTAAAATGTAGGCAAGAAATTGAAGGCTAGTGAATATTGGGGAAGGATTTTTTGTTCTAACACCCTTAATCCTTACTAGATCAGAAAAATTAGGCACTAAATTAGGCACTACATTAGGCACTAAATTAAGCGCAAAAAAAGGCTCTAAAGTAGGATCTAAAATAGGCATTACTTCAAGCGCTAATGTGGGTGCTAATGTAGACACTAATCTAGTTGCTAATTTAGGTGCTAATCTAAGTGTTACCATAGGTGTTGTTTTTGGTGCTAATCTCGGTGTTAATCTAGGTGTTAATAAGGGCGCTACACTAGGTGTTAATATTGACGCTAATCTTGGTGCTAATTGCAATGCTAATTTCAATGCCAATTTTTGCCTGAATTAGTGCTGACTTGTTTTGGTTGGCACAAAAAAGCCAAAAATAGCACCATCCCAAAAAATAGCACCAAATTTTCCCAAAAAATGGAGAAAAATACATTAAAACTATGGGTGGAAGAAAAAACAGAGCAAAAAAGGGAGCTAATCATAGGGATTTGTTGTAGTGTGCTATCTAGGCTACAATGGTAAAGTGTATCAACGATGATGCCATATTTGGAGGTTTTCCAAATAAAGGTTTTGCGTTGGTTTGTGGACAAGTCAGAAGGGATAATCTGGTCATGCAAGTAGTTATAAAAGTCTTTATACCAGGGATATTCAAGAACAACAAGTTCACACATGAGTTTTGATTCAAGGACCTCGAACATAGGGATCAACAATTGTTCCACCAAGAACTCATACTACAAGGAATTGTTAGGAATATCCTAGAGAGATCCAATGGTTGTCATTGAGTCAACTGCTTTGTTTTGGATCCCCTGAATTTTCTCAAAATAAATGTTATTGAAGTACAACTTAAGACTATCCACCATGCACTTAGAGGGGATAAGCTTCTCATCCTTTATATCATAGTCATCATTCACTTGATGGATAACCAACTAGGAATCACCATAGACTTGAAGATCCTAATTTTCCACTTGATTTCCATGTGTCATCCTATCAAAATGCTTCATACTCAACCATATTATTTGTGCATGAGAATCCTATTCTATATGACTTAGGAATGGAGTCCCCTTGAATTGTGTGTGATAAAGATAATACCAATCCCTGAACCATGATTTGTATAAGACCCATCAAAGTACAATTTCCACGTTGTAGGAGTCTCCATTGTAAAGATGGATTCATCAGGAAAGTCAAACACTAGAGGATGGTCTGCTATCATTGGTGTGTCTGCAAGTTGACCAACTATCGCTTGTCTTTTTATTTCCTTATGCTCAACATATTCTATGTCATACTCACTCAAAATCATGACACAATTTTCTCAATATATATTTTAAAGGATCAATTTTCACTATCAATTTTTTTAATGGTTCAACATATAATTTCTAAGCTTATGTGTGACAAAGATAACTGCAAGACATGCTCGTTCAATGGGACTATAGTTAAGCTCATATCTTATAAGAGTACGACTGATATTATAGTATATAGCTCTCCCTTTTCCATCATTGTCAATTTGTGCTAGTAATCCCCCCAATGTAGATGTGGTGGCTGATATGTATAAAATTAGATGTATACCATCAATGGGAGGCATAAGAACTGGAGTAGTCAATAAATAATATTTTATTTTTTGAAACACCTCTTGACAATGTTTAGTCTATATGAAGGGAACTCCTTTGTGTAGCAAATGTTGAAATGGGCGAATCTTATCTACTAATTGGGAAATGAACCTTCAGACTGATTACAATCTTTCTTTTATGGTTCTCAACAAACTTATGTTGGTGGGTGGGGGCATATCCATGATTGCTCTTACCTTTATGATATCAACTTTGATTCCTCTATGAGAGATGATGTATCCCAAGAGCTTTCCTGATTGGACCACAAACACACACTTCTTTGGATTTAACTTGGCCTTATATTCTTATAGCCTTCTAAAAATCTTATCTAACACTTCTAGATGACCATCTCTTGTTATGGATTTTGTTAATAAGTCATCAACATATTATTCCATAAGTACATGCATGTAGTCATGAAAAATGGTTGTCATGGCTCTTTGATATGTTTCTTTGGCATTATTAAGACCAAAAGGCATAACTTTCCAACAAAAGGTACCCCAAGCACAAGTAAAAGTTATTTTGTGTTGATCCTTAGGAGAAATTCTAATATGATTGTATGTTGAAAAACCATCCATAAGTGATAGCATCTCATATCCCATTGTGAGGTCTACTATGATGTCAATATTCGGTAGTGGGAAGTAATCTTTAGGACAAGACTTATTTAGATTTCTAAAATATGTGCACACTTTGATACCACTAGTTGGTTTAGTGAGAGGAACAAGATTGTATATCCATTTTGTATAGTCTATGGGATGAATAAAACCAACATCCAAAAGCTTTTTCAACTCAACCTTTACTAGGAGTGTGATCTATAGGTGCATTTTCCTTAATTTTTGCTTGACTAGTTTAGCATTTGGAATCAATCGTAGATGATGTAGGGGTCCAACCTAGGCATATTAGCATATGACCATGCAAAATTAACTTGTATTTTTGAAAAGAATGTAGTGAACTCTAGTTTTTCTTTAGTGGTCAAAGATGTTACAAATTGAATGATTCTAGGATTTCCCTTTGTCCCAAGATTGACCTCTTCTGATTCTTCTACTAGCAATGGTGATCTCTCTCGGTCAATGGGGAGACTATCCAACCCTCCATCCTTGGGAACCTTTGAGAGGTTTTCACCTTCAGATATGTCCTTTATTTTTACTTTTTTCATGGTCTAAAGGCACCTTTCGGTTTCACCTAGACACCCATTCTTTTTATTTTTATTTTTATCATTTTTCTCACTTTTGTGACTAGAGGGAAGAGTAGACTCTCCAAAGTATGTTGCATTGCCAATCTTTATGATGAAGCCAAATTTATGATCCCCACTTGGTATTCCTTCATGAAGTCCCATGAACTTAACAATTACTTTGTTGTTCTTGAATGTGTCTAAAGTCGATGGTCCTTGTTGGTACCAATCTATGAGTTGTGGGTAAACAAGGGGTAAGCCATCATTGGTATCATCAAGGGATAATGAGTAGGAAGATATAGTGAAGACAAAGGTAGAGTCAAGATCCCAAAAGGAATTAATCTAGATATAAATGTCCATGATATTGGTCAGGGAGGATAAGACAAACTCTTGAAAGGTATCAACTAGGTCATATTCACTAGATGTGTAGGAATCCCATTCCCACTCATTAGAATTAGTTTTGGCATAGTCCTCCTCAAATGTCTGGATTTCATTTGAAACATTAACTTTCACACTCAAAGGCAACTTAGTACTAGGAATAATCACTTTTGATAGTACATACCCTAGCCCAATGTTCTTTGGTAGACGAGGAGGTAGCATGGTTCCGAGACACCATTTCATGTTTGTGTAGACCTAGACCACTATGTCCAGCGTATCCTTGTTACTTCATTATCTGAAATCCTTTGGTATAATTCTCAACTGGTAACTGTTTGAGCTCAATGTTTTCTTCATCTCTGTAAATCCATGTAGAGATGTCCTCGCCTATGGGATCTTTGCTTAATTCCCCCCACTTGATGAAGGTGGTAGGAGGGTTTGGATAATGATTTCAAGCTGAATAGGATGATATTTTTGATAGGATTGTGGTGATTTAGGAAAATTTCCAACAAAAAAAATCTCTACATATTGTATTCCTCAAATCTCTTGTCATGGATCTAGATTTTGGGTTTGGAAGGTGTTGTGAATGGAGTGGATGATTTGATAAGGGAAGATGGATCAATATAGTGTGATGAGGCAGAAGATGAAGCTTCTTAATTAATGGGAACTTGATGCTTAGTAGTTCCTCTTAGGTTGATGCAGTATTGGAAAGGATCAAGATCACTTGTTATGGTAATTTCAAGGTCACTGTAGGGAAACTTTAGGCATTGATGGTAAGTGGAAGGTAGAGCTCTCATGACATGAATCCATGGGCGACCTAGGAGAAGATTGTAGGGAAAGTCTAGATCCAAGACAAGAAACATTGTGTTTTGAAAAATGGGGCCAACCCTTACGAGAAGTGTGATTAATCCTCTAGACGAGTGTTTAACATCATCATAAGCCTTGATAACAATTTTCTTGGATTGATCTATGCAAGCCTCAAAGAATCCTAATTTTTTCACCAATTTTAGTGTGCATATGTTCAGACCTACTCCACCATCTACCAAGAATTGTCTGATTTTATGTTTATTAATGTAAACTTCAAGGTGTAAGGGATCATTATGATTTGGATTTTTTATGGAAAGATCTTGTTTGGAAAAGGTGACATGGTGGGGTGTAGCTAGGTATCCAACCATGGCCTGAAATTGGTTGAAATTTAGGATAGAGGGTACAAATGTATCTTGCAAGGCTTTGTCTAGAATCACCCTATGCTCTGTGGAAATGTAGAGACATTCAAGAATGGATATCTATGCAGGTGTATTTTGTAGATGATCTAGGAGGTTGTACTAAATTTTTGGTTGTGGATTAGAGGAAGCCCCTTCGAGGATCACCTTAGCTCTGCGAGTGATAACTGTACATTCTGAACTTTTATTGATGGTAATGGTAGCAACATGATTATCAAGGGATCATATGTGATTAATGGTATAGTTATGCACAATGCACATATAATTAGCATTATTATTATATATTGAATTGGAGGCCTTCCCTTTCCCATGGTATTGTAAGTGAGTTTTGAATATGGTATGATTAGCATTGGTTTTACCTTTTGAATTATCCATTGATATATCGCCTTGTTCAATAAGATCTTGAATGAGGTTTTTAAGTGTCAAACATGATGATGTTTTGTGTCTTTTGCCATGATAATATTGAACAAAATTCATTCTCATTCCACAAATTTGGTTTAACTAGTGTCGATTCATATGTTTTAGTGTTAGGAATCTGAATGATGTTTGACTATAAAATTTTCTTCAAAATTGACTCAAAGGTTTCCCCTAAAGGTGTATATGTTCTTTTAGTGCGTGGAGGTCCTTTGCATTGTTGATTATTTTGGATTGTATTCAATGTCTGATCATAGCTGGGTGTTGGTGTATTTGATGTGGATGGACCTTTAAGATGAATGGTGGGGTGACCTTGATTTACCACTTTAGCATCCACTACCCCATCATTGGTGACATTCTTATTTCGAAACCAAAATTTACCCTTGTCACTAGGAGTATTTAGGGTTTCTTTGAAGATTTTGACTAGTCCTTTTGTCACAAGAGATTTCTCAATAAAGAACCCTTTTTCAATGATATCTTTAAATGTGGTACAACTTTGAATTTGAAGTTGGATCATTAGTTCTATGTTTAGGCTCTCTATAAAAATGGTAACCAATTGTTTCTTAGGTATATGGCAAGGACATCCATTAGCAATGTTGCACAATCTTTGATAAAATGACATGAATCTCGTTCTTTTTGTTTGGTTGTGCACAATGTTGCTAGGGTCATGTAACTTTCTATGTTGTAGGAAAAGTGGTTAATGAATTTATCAACCAATTCAGCCCATGTTCATATCCTAGGAGGAAGGTGCACAGACCATTCTAGAGTTAGTCCTAAAAGGCTTCATGGAAATAGTCTCATCAAATATGTGGGTTCATAGGAAATATCCATACATGCCATGTTAAATTCTCATATATGTTCCACTGGATCCGAGCTTTCCCTTTGTATTTATTAAATTTTGGAGTGGTGAAATGGGTGATCCCACAATACTGGTTTACAATTTCTAGGAGATCTTTATTTTTTCTAAAATCACATATTTTTAGATAATATAATGATTTAAGCCTTGAAAAGTTCCATTTAAATGATTCCAATTGAAGAGGGTTTGATTGAACCACCTTAGATCAAACCCCCTTGGATAGAACCTCGCTAGTTTTAAACCATACCTATAATGTGTTGGCCTTTCCATTGCACCAAAAGGTTGACCTATCAATGCTTGATACAAGTGTCAGTTAAGGTCCATAAGAGGTGGTTAGACCATGTCACAAACCCAAGCGTTGTGCTGCAAGGAAGACCAAAGGACACACCATCTTGCAACAATCCCCCCAACACAAGCGAGGGGTTTAAACTTGTGACCAACTCTGATACCAATTGTTGGCCTTGTCATTACACCAAAAGGTTGATCTGTCAATGCCCAATACAAGCGTAAGTTAAGATCCACAAGAGGCAGTTAGACCATGTCACAAACCCAAGCATTGTGCTGCAAGGAAGACCAAGGGACACACCATCTTGCAACATAATAGAGTCTCCTTTACACCTATCAAAATGTTGATAAAAAACCACTTTTGATTTACCGTTTGGGGGATCAAATGAATTCATTTAAAATTTATTTTTTGAATGTATGTATTCCTTATTATAAGCTTCCCAAAAAGTAAAATTTTAAATAAATTTAATTTAATTATTATATTTATTTTTCATTTCTTGTGAATGTAGGTTTTTCACCAAAAATCAAGCTCTCTATTCTGCACATGTGGAAAAATAGTAGATTTTCAATTTTTTTTTGAAAAATATCGGTGCACTAGATATTGAAGTTCTTCATCCAACAAAATAAAATAAAATTGATACATACAAAAAAGGCTATGTTGTATATAGTCTACTTATGTCTAAATTGTAATTGGTTTGACTTGAAAACTTGATTAAGGAAAAAATATTCAATAAAACACTATAAAACCAAATGGAAGTGCTAGATATCATAGTTACAAATCTAAATTAAGAAAAATATAATTTTATCCTTCATGGAAAAGAAGTTATGTTGTATACAGTAAGCATCACTCCTTAAAAATGGTGTTTACAAAAAAAAAACTAGTTTTCGAAGGAGATGGAAAAAGAAGTGCAATCTGATTCCAAAAATTTTGAAAAAATTATATTTAGAATCTACAGAAAAAATTTCACAAATCACTAGTTTGCATCATCTTCAAATTCCTCATGGTTTAGCTGCTATAGGTGCTCGAAAGTGAAGATTTAGTTAGAAAAAATCAATTCAGTGTCTAATTTGGCCAAAAATTGTAAAACATTTATTGTGTGATCACCCAAATGTGAGAGAAAAGGTGGCATGTAAATACTTCTATCAAAAGGATAAGGGCACAATTCCTCCATAGAATATGACTTCTTAGTTGTCCCCAATTATATTTTTTTCATTTTTTGTTGTATTGTTTGCATCTGTTGCATCAAGGTATCCATGGAGGATGGTGTTATGTTGGGTTGGCTTTGAATAATGGGATCAACATTAGTGTTAAGAGTGTTGTATGATAAATTTGGCACCAATGTGTGATTTAGATTGAAATTTTGTTACAAAGGGTTCAAATTACCTTGTTGATAATGTGGGAAAAACATGATATTGGTATTGGTTTGATTTTGAGGCATGAAATTGGTATTTGGTGTGATGTGTTTTTACAATGAAAGGGGATTGGTGTTAAAATTTGTTCTAAAGGTTATGTTGGTATTAGGTGTAGCATTAATAATTTGTGTTGGCACTCTAGATGTGACAATATGAATTCTCCTTGTTTTGTTTGGAAGATTTTGACTTGCATTGATTAAGGGTGTATTATTTTGAGCACCAAATGGATTTGAAAATGTCTCACCATGGGATTAGAAGATGAGCTACCTAATGTGAACCTAGTTGGCTCTTGTGAAATGGTATGTGTTCTCTTAGATCCAAATATTGGTGGTTTGGGAATGCATGTAGTTGTTGCAATATGTGTTGTGGCCAAGGGGTAGACTAGTGAACATTTATTGTGAGATGGTTTGAACTTATATAACTGTGTTTTCACTAGGATCTTAGGTTTTTGATTGTGTTACTCCCTCTACAATTGTGGAAGTGTCAAAATAAAAGGGGAGTTTTGCACCTTTCTTAGCAAGTGCGAGTCTGCACTGACAAGTTCATCCACAATACAAATTATTCTTGGGTCTTGAGTGGGATGCTCAATTTCTTTGGGGGTTAAACATCTGTTGAAATCAATTAACATGAGATTGGAATATGGATTTGAGGTTTTCCTTTGTGGTGTTTGAGGTGGATTCAAATTTGACCCAAGATTCATTTCACTAGTGGGATTGAAAAGGGGATCACTTGAAGAATCCACATCCTTTCTTTTCCTTTGTGACCTTGTTTGAACCATATAAAACTTGCAACCTAAGGATTGATAATGCAAGGTGAGATATGAGACTAAGCTATATTTTTTGGATTTTTAAAGATATAAGGATGTCAAATGTTAATGCACCTAAGAATAAAGGTTTGAAATGTAATGAAGATAATGATCATATGACCAAAGGATATGATGTGAAATGAGACCAAATAAGATTATGACTAAAGTTTAGATATAAAACTAAGATTAAGGTATGCTAAATGAAACTAAGGGTACACACCTTTGGACCTAAGAAAAAGGATGCTAACTAAGCTATGGTAGAACAAGGTAACAAACTAGAATTTCAAGACCTTAGAAGATGAATTATGAAAAGATGATGATTTGATAAAGTGAGTCTAAACTAAGACATAAGTTTGAGAATCAATGATGAGTGACAATTGATTGATAGAAAGATAAGGTCAATAAGAATCTAGAAATGTAACCATGGAATGAACAGAGGTATGGTAGGCCTTTTAGCCTAAAATCTGAAGGGTTCCTATAGCTAAAGATGATTTGAGACCAACTAGACAATGTGAAAAAGGAAATGCAATCTAGATAAGAAAATGCAAGGAAAACCTAGATGAATGTGATGAAATGGACTGTTCTAACTAAGAAAGTATATAATTAGAATGTAAGATCATTGTCAGAATGTGATTAGGACTGAGATTGGACAAAAATTTCTCTAAAATTTTGTGATTTAGCAGTTGCGGCTCACTATTTCATAGTTGTAGCTCACAGTCAAATGTGGGTCACTATTCAGCATATGCATTGTGTTGTCTCATAGTTGCAGTCCACAAATCAAAAGTGGTTCACTATTCAACAATTGTGGTTCATTGTCTTACAGTTGTCGTTCACAGTTGTTTTTGTCTCATATTTGGTGTTTTCGATGGTTTTTGTTTTGGAAAATTTCTGAAATGTGATTGCAAATACAAAAAATGCTCTGAAACCAAATTTTTGGCTATTGACTTGTCAAATTCCTATGTGAATAGTGTATGTTCAAGTGTTATTCACCCCAATTTCCACTGGTATAACACAATATAAAAAAAATTCAAGAAATTCTTATCCCTAAGGTCAAGGCCAATGGCAGAACTCTTAGGTCCACAACTCAGAATCTCCTTTGACACAAGTGTAGGGACACCTTAAGGGGGTGTGTATACTCTTGTCTTTGTGAGAGAGGACAACTAGGGGCCTTCAAGATTGGAAGGATGACCCAATCATCCTCTCCCTAGAAAGCTACAAGTAGCTTATGCTAAGCTGAGGATTTCTATCTCATCTTAAGGGAGTCATATGGTGAGTAAATTTGAGGTGTAATGTTGCATCCCTACACTAAAAGTGACAGCAAGAACTTAGTCAAAAAGGGTGGCTACTAAGAGAGGTTTCTAGTCACAACTCAGGAACTTGATGTCTTGTGAGCACTTGACAAGACACTTAAGGTTTTGACCAACCCTACTTGGGTACGAAAAACACCTCACACAAGTGTGGGTAACTTCCCCTTTTGAATTGGCATTGTCAGAAAAGGATAATGTTAGTTTGGACTTGGCTTTGGCGTTATCATTTTGTATAGAAGCCCGAGGGAAAAACCTCTTTGGGTCATTCCCCTTGGAGTGATTACTTCTCCAAGGGCATACCTTCTACAAAAGAAAAAGATAAGATGAAGTAATTTCTCGCACACCCAAGATCCATAAAGTGGCGAGGGGAGAGGATACCCTCACTACACCTTATGGGCTCTACAACAAAGATTGTGCAAGTGCACCAAACACAAAAGACACTAGTTCATTTTTAACCCAAAAATCAAAATGTTCCTAATTTATCCAAAAAACAAAAACACTAAAAAGGAAATTCCTGCAAAACCACAAGTCAGTAGTTTCAAAAAGGTCTTCAATAAACTTCCTACGAGAAAAAAAATTAGTAGTTTCGAGGGTTTGTCTTCTCCAAAACGCAAGCCAAATCACCTACTCTAATCCAAGCAAAAAAAGAAAATTAAAAAATTTTGAAATCAAAATTTTTACCCAAGAACAGGTGAATACATCACTCTTTTGTAGATGTGTCTCAGTAGATGTGTCAAATGAAAAGGAAATTGTGACTCAGGGTTTGGTGACTGCAGCTTTTTGTTAGATAGATACGGATCACTGTCCTTCAAATGTGTCATTATGGCTTTATCATTTGTGTTTCTTCGTCCTGCAAATGCGTCATTTTTAGATTTTCATCACTTTGTCAATTAGTTGTGTCGTACTGTTTGACGGTTGCATCGCATGAACCTACAAAACAACAAAAAATAAAAATGTACTGATTTCTTACAAAAATGTTAGCTTCATGTCAGGTTCACCAATGTAGGAAGGGTTAAAAATCGTAATGAAAAGAAAATATCAATAATAGCAACCACAACTACCTAAAATCTAAGCCCACAATCCCAATCCAAACAAGGAAGTACAAGATAGCAAGGAAATCAAATGAAAAAATAAAACTAAATTAAATTCCATATGCTAAGGTTGATTCCCCTTCCTTGCATCTCCTCTATTTTTCTCAATGTGCAAGCTTTCCCTCAAATTTTTATGTGTTTGAATACCTACAAGTGACAGTGATGTGATAGCAAGAACTTTGGAGATAGTGGTTGTAAGGTTGGAATGAAGGAGACAACTCTCTTATATAGAAAAGCTTCTCGAATGGATAGTCAAGATTGAAAGCCAAAAAGATGCCAAGATCAACGGTTGAGGTCACATGCACCACATAGTGGTAGGGTTAGGGATGGCTAAGGATAGACGGTCAAGATTAAAGAAGACCGAAGGTGATCAATGGTTGAAATTCGAAAGAGAAAGTGGAAGCATTCAAAATAATAATTTTTAATTTGAGAAGGGAATATTGGAAATTAAATAATCATATTATTTAATTTGGGAGAGGATGTGGAGAAATAAATAATAAAAAATGATTATTCATTTAGGGAGAAAGAGGGAAATAATATTTAATTAAAATGATTATTATTCAACCATTTAATTAAATGTGGAAGAAATGGAATGGGGACACTAAAATGGAAAGAATTAGATTTATTCCTTCCTGGTTACAATTGCATTCTCTACCATTAGAATATAGGGAGCCAGGAAATGTAGAAATTTTAGCCAATCAGATTGGTATCTTCTTGAAGCATGATTTTTTTTTTCAAAAAACTAGAGCTACTAGTTAGGGTTTGTGTTTTACTTGATATGTTGCAAGATCTTCCAAAAAAGCTAAGAATTATTTATAAGTCTGGAACTTGGATACAAGATATTTTCTTTGAAGATTGATATAATGTGTGTAAATAATGTCATATCTTGGGGCATAAGACTTCTTGTAAAGCAAAAGTGGTTCAGGAAAACAAGGTTGAGATTGGTGATTCAAATCTTAGTTCTCAATCTCCCAATTCAGTGCCAGATGCATTAGTTATTATGAATCAGGGGTCTCAAGAAGTTAGTTCTGACAATGTAGATTTGCTGGGGATTGTTACAAATAGGATGCCTAAGGGAAAGGGTAAATTGTTTGGTCCAAATCATAGTTATGTTATAATTGGGGATTTACCTTCTAGTTTTGGTTCATATTTTTTTCCCTCAAAGCAAGGGATTCATATTGAGCAGTGTTTCACAAGGGTGAAAAATTATTTGTTTTTGATAGGTGGAAAATATCTTAACTCAAACTTTGGATTTAGCTCTGGGGATCGACCAGATGTTGGTTCAATTTTATCTACTTGTTCACTAAAAGGAGTTGATCAGTCTTAGTGTCGCCCTTCTATTAGGCTTTCTAAACACATGAGAAACTCATTGGACAAGAATAAGTTACCTAAAATTTTCCTTTGAGTAAATCTAAAAGGGCTTAATGTAGATCTTCAATAGTTTTTAAAAGCCAAGTTTCTACATCTGTATGTTCCCACAATTTTTTCTCTTTCAATTCAACAAGTGTAGACCATTTCTTCTGCCTTAGTATGGGGGATCCCACAATAGTGGTTTACAATTTTTGGCCAAACTAGACACTGAAATAATTTTTTTAACTAAATCTTCACTTTCGGGAACCTATAGCGGCTAAATTGTGAGGAATTTGAAGATGATGCAAACTAGAGTTTCATGACATTTTGTCTATAGATTGTAAATATATATTTTTAAATTTTTTTGGAATTAGATTGCACTTCTTTTTCCATCTCCCTCAAAAACTATATTTTTTCAGAAAACAACATTTTTAAAAGTGACGCTCACTGTATAACACATAATTTTTTTTCCATAAAGGATAAAATTCTAAGTCTTTCGAATTTAGATTTGTAACTCTGATATCTAGTGCTTCCACTTGGTTAGATATGTTTTTATTGAATATTTTTTCTTTAATCAAGTTTTGAAGTCAAACCAATTACAATTTAGACATAGCTCGACCGTATAATGCGTAACTTTTTTGTATATATGAAAATTCAATTTTTTGTTGGATCAAGGACTTCAATATCTGGTGCACTCATATTTTTCAATTTTTTTGATAATCTTCTATTTTTCCACATGTGTAGAACAAAGAGCTTGATTTTAAGTGAAAAACCTATGTTTAATAAAACTAAAAAAAATAAATACATAATAAAACCAAAACATATTAAAATTATATTTGTTGGATAGCTCATTTTGAGGACTACCTGATTCCAGTTGGGTTTGTGAAGTCTCCACCATTTTCATCTTCAACCCAAGCTCTGAAGTGCAAAAATTTTGATTTTTTTTAACAAGGTCAAAAATTAGGGAAAAGGGGGGTTCACTCGAACCAGGGGGGTTTGAGTGAATCCCCAGGGGTTTGATCGAACCTAGGTTCACTCGAACCCAAGTTCAATCGAACGCCCTTCCAAAAAGGGATTTCGATTTTCTTTTTTGGCTGATTGGTCCATACATGCATTAAATGGGTTTGCTTGAACCCTGGTTCGAGCGAACCCTCTTTTGGTTCGTTTGAACCAAGTAGTTTGTTTGAACCCCCATAATGAAATTTTTTGGCATGGGGTCATTTTTTATAAGTTTTCCTTCCTCATTCAAATTGTAAACCACTTTTGTGGGTTTACCCATATGGGAAGGTTCTAATATAAGGGTTAATTCAATATGTTCTTCAGATAGTTAGTAAAGGTAAATTCAAAATATTCTAAGTTTCCTTGGGATAATATTAAGTATGATAGTCCTGATTCTATGGATTTTTAGCCTTTTTAAGACATGGGTAATTTGGAGTGTCTAGCAGAGAATATTCTCACTATGGTAGGTTCATTTTTCATTGATGAAATAGATGAGGAGACAAAAAGTCAAAAGGTGGTATTAGACTTGACAACTGTAGAAGCTAAATACCTTCTTACATCCTCAAGGTTAGAGGAGGATGATATTTTGTTAAATATGGCTAAATCTTTTCTATTATTACAAGAAGAGGCAAAAGTTGGTATGGAATTTGAAGAGGGGAGTAGGAATTTTGACTTATCATATAATATTTCAATTAAAAAGACACCTTATTTGATTCCATTTGCTCAAAAGTCACTTGGTAAGTGTGGTAGAAATTCAAATGCAATAAAGTTATAGAAGGAAATAGCAGTAGGAAGGAAATCAACTCTAGATGGAAGTATCAAAAAGCAGTTGAGGGGAGAAATTTTCTCTCTGAATATGGAGTGAAGATAATATCTTGGATGTTAGGGGCATTAATTCCCCTAGAAAATGAGCCTGCATTAAGCATTAAATTGATGTGTCTAGGGAAGATATTATTCTTTTACAGGAAACAAATTTATCACAATTAAATTTTGAAGCAGTCATTAGTAAATGGGGTAGATGGAAATCAATACAATCAGTTGCACAAGGGGCTTCTGGGGGTGTGGTCACTTTGTTGAATTCTCAATCTGTTATAGTGGAAACACTAACAACTAAAAATCATTGGTAGTTAATGAAGGTGTCTCAATTTGATTTGTAGTTTTACCTTTTAAATATTTATGCACCTAATGCCACAGGTGGGAAAAAGCATTTGTGGGATGAATTGACTCAAGTTTTGGATCAAGTTGGTGCAAAGAAGTTGGTTTTAATGAGTGATTTTAATGAAATACTATCTTTGAAAGATAAGAAGGGAGGGATCATTCCTCCACAAAAATAGTTGAGGATTTTAACTCTTTTGTCCTTAACAATGCAGTTGTAGATATAAAACTAGGTAATGGGAATTATACCTAGACAAATAAGCACAAAGACTTTTTACAGATTGTTGTGCATTTGGATAGGGTCTTGGTATCTTCAGATTGGATAACATAAAAATTTGATTTATTATTAGAAATTATTCCTTGGATAGGCTCAAATCATTTTCCTTTATCTTTTTGTGTTGAAAAGAAAAAGGTGGTGTTAGTTGCGAAAGCATCTTTCAAATTTGAAAAGATGTGGTTTCATGATCCTGACTTTTTGGGTCTTTTAAGGAAATGGTGGTATCAGTCTCTGATAGTGGAAGGGAATTTTATATACATATTTTGTTTTAAATTAAGGCACATGAAGGGAAGAATTAAGCACTATAATGTTTCTGTTTTCAAGAATATCTTTCAGCAAAAGGAAGAATTTTATAAGCAACTCTCTTTGGTGAATTCAAAAATCATAGTGCAAGGTTTAACCACACAAAAATATGAGCTTCAAAAAATACTACGAGAAGAATGGGAAGAATTAGTAGTTTGTGAAGAAATATATTGGCGTCAAAAATCAAGAGAGTTGTGGCTTAAAGAGGGTGATAAAAAAAATTAAGTTTTTTCATAGGTCTGCTCATATAAAGAACGTAAAGAATTCAGTCTTTTCAATTGAAGATAGTGTTACAAGTGAAAGATTATCAAAAGAGGAGGACATACAAAAAGAAGGTGTTGAGTTTTTTTCAAACCTTCTTTCTGCACCAAGAGGCATTTTAGATTAGCAAGCAGTTGTGAGGGAAGAATTGTTTCAAGGAACCCCATCATTAGTTTCAACAAAAGACAATGTGCATTTGTTGAAACCTTTCTCTTTAGAAGAATTAAGAGAAATAGTGTTTTTAGTGCCTACTGATAAAGCTCCAGGACCAGATGGATTTACTGCCATCTTCTTTCAAAATTGTTGGAAGTTTATTGGGGCAGATTTTTTGAAAGCATTGGAAGAGTCCAAAATCTCAGGGATGATTCTAAAACAATTTAATGTAACTCATATTGCTTTGATCCTGAAGGTAAATAATCCTTCTTCATTCTCAAAGTTTAGACCCATATCACTTTGAAACACTATCTAACTTTTTTTTACAAAAGAAATCTATTTGAGGTTGGTGAATATTATCCCATGTGTAGTTTTGGAGGAGTAGGGGGGGTTTGTTCCAAGAAGAGAAACAACAAAAGGAGATTTGGTAGCTCATAAAGTTTTTCACTCTGTATCCACACATTCTATGTCAGCTTTTATCATCAAATTGGATATGATGAAAGCACATGACAAAGTGGATTGGTCTTTTTTGATCTAAATACTGAAAAAAATTGGATTAAGTGGATTTATTCATGTTTGGTTGGTACAATGGTTTTAGTGTTAATAAATGGAACCCCATCTAGTTTTTTTAAGTCTTCTCAAGGGGTCAAGCAAGGATATCTTTTATCTCCTTTCCTTTTTATCATATTAGTAGAGGCCTTGGGTAGATTGGTGAAGAAGGCACATATGGAAGGTCACTGGAAAGGAATCAATTTTCCAATCACCACTTTAACAATAACTCATTCCTTATTTGTAGATGATACCATTTTGTTTGGTATGTCATCTATTACTAAAGCAAGGAAAATTAAGCAAGTTTTGCAAAGGTATTCTTCAGCTTTGGGACAAATGGTGAATGCAAGCAAGTCAAAGATGTATATTTTTCATATAGATTCAGTATTAAAGGACAAGATTGTTCAGATTATGGGGTTTCAAGTTATAGAATTACCTTGTAAATTCTTAGGAATTCCATTCTTTGCTGGTCAAAATAGGGTATCGTATTGGGATAAAATCATTTAGAGTATTCAATTGAGAATAACAGGATGGAAAAGGAGATGGTTATCTATATCTGGTAGAATTTTATTGATCAAATCTATTTTGGCCTCAATTCCAAATTATTATATGGCAGCCTTAAAAGCACCAAGGACTGTTATTTTAGAAATAGAAAAAATTATTAGATCCTTTTTATGGAAAGGTAATATGAATTCTAAAAGAAAAATACCTTTAGTCTCACTTCAAAATATTTTCAAAGAGAAGTTAAAAGGTGGGGCAGCGGTGCATATTATGTATGCTAGGAATGTTGCATTGGGTGCAGAGTTGGTATGAAACTTGTACACAAAGCCACAAAGTAAATGGTGTAAAACCATGCAAGTAAAGTATCTTGATAGTGACAATCCAACCCATATTCTCACCATATCTAACCCTTCTCAAGGGTTTGCGATGTGGAATTTCTTGCTAGATTGCAGAAAGGTGATTGTTCAGTACCTAACTTGGGAAATTCATAATGGGGAGAGTGCACATTTCTGGCAAGATTTGTGGAATGGATTTCCACCTTTGAAAATATTGTATGATTTTCAGAATGCAATTGACTACATTGCACAAAATTGGGAGGGGGAACTAAAATATTATATCCAGGATATAGATTTGTAAACATGGGAAGTATCTTGGAAATTATTGCCTCCTACAATTATACCAGTGGCTCAGCAAGAAGAGTTGATCAAGGTTTTAAGGCATAGAGTTGTGTTCATTGGAAAAGTGGTAGATAAATTGATTTGGGCTCCTTCAAAGATAGGTAATTATACAGTAAAAATAGGTTAGAAGGTTGTAATGTCTGAACAAGTGCATGGGAATAAACAAAGAGCTTTGATATTTTGTTGGAATCCAATGGTTTTTCCAAAGGAAGACTATTTTTCATGGTTGGCACTAAAGAATAGGATTTTAACAAGTGAAAGATTGGAAAAAATTGGAATTGCAACACCTTTTAAATGTGAGCTTTGTGAATGAATGATAGAGGAAGTGGATCATTTATTCTTGAGTTGTTCATTTGCAAGTTCTTGTTGGTATTTTGTTCAATCCAAATTAGGATGGAGTTCTCCTCTTCCCTAAAAGCTATGGGATATGTTTATGAGATGGATTGTTTTATACAAATCATCTCTCTTTGAAAACATATGGAAAATAATACCTTCTTCTATGGTATGGTGCATTTGGTGGGAAAGAAACAAAAGGATTTTTTGAAAAGAATAAACCAACTTGGATTTAGTGCTGGGAAAGTTGGATAAATATGTATGTGAAATTACTAATGCATATGTGCAAAATACTAAGCATGTGGGTTTTGTATTTATTGATTGGGATGCTAAATAGTTGAAGGAGTGGTCATCTCTTGTTATCCTTTTCAAAGGTATCATAATTTCAAATGGGAATGTCAAAATTGACAGGAAAAAGGTGATATGGTTGCGTCCCCCTAATGGATTTTTTAAATTAAATTTTGACAGAGTATCTTGTGGTAATCCTGGAGTGTCAGCAGCAAGTGCAATATTAAGATCATGAGGGTTTAGTAATATGTGCAAAGTCAATTAGGTTTCCAAATGGTACAAATAATCAAGTAGAACTGCTTGCTCTTCTTCATGGTCTGCAACTATCAATTCAACATAAGGTTTCAAAATTGGTAATTGAAGGGGAATTGTTGCTCATTGTTAATGCTTGCAAGGATAGAGGATCAAGTAATTGGTAAATAAATTATGTTTTAGATCAGATTTTTCATTTGCTTGACAAGATTGAATTTTTCTAGCTTAATCACACTTACAAGGAAGGTAACCAAGTTGCTGATGTGTTAGCCAACATTGGATGTGAGAAAGGCAAAAAAGAGAAAATGTATGGAATTCAAGTCAATGATTACCCTCTCATGTTGTAGGATTTGATTATATGGGAGAAAGTAGAGTAAAAATAAAATAAGAGTTTTGTATCAGAATATGTGAACAAGGTTTGAAAAATGTCTATGCAGATTTGTGCTCAATAGCAAGGAAAAAAAAGCATTTAAGTTAAATTTTAACTTGCATGTTGGGATTAAATACATTGTTCAAATGTTAATGCAATTTCCATGAAGTAAAAAGGGAAACTTGGCATGTTGTGTATGAATTTTGGAGAAGGAAAGAAAGTTTGCTAAGTGACACATGAAGACAAAGTTGGTTACAAAATTTAGTGGGGGTCCTAAAATTGGTGCTGCCAATTGTTTGTGTTTTTTGTAGGAAATATTTAAAATTAGGCAAGACACGTTGCATAATGATGGAAGGTAGTACTGAATGGTAGTGTGTTTGATATAAGATGACAAAAAAATATGGTTGTTGGTTATTGTAAGAAAAATACACATGGGTTGGAAATCATAACTCTTCATGTGCTCCAAATGGTAGTTACTATGAGTACATTGCTCATCACAAAATGTGCAAACATACACATGGTAGAGAGGAATAAAAAATATTCTGCGAGGAGAATTAAAATTTATAGATGTCAAGATACACCAAATATTTTCTTCAGGTTCAAGCATGTGAAACTCAAATCTCATGTGTTTTGATTGGTAGAATTTAATGGCAATACAAGTTAATGATGGTGCTTCAGAAATGAAGTACATCCATTGTTCTTTAAAAACCTGTGTGTTGTCTTGCAATCAGCAGTGTATGTGCATTAAATGGGATGATCTTATTGCAGGGCATGAAATAGTTTCAAGGCATCAAATAGTTTCTGTGTGTATGGTCATTGTCATCTGGTTAATTCTCTATGTTCAGCTTTTAATTTCATTTGAATTGCTTCCTCTTATCATGTCAAGAGCAACATGATATAGGTTGCTACTTTTGTGCAATATAGAAATCAATTATTACAAGGGAAATCAAGTTTCTTTGTAGCATTGTTGGTGGGATTTGTATGGTCATTATCTTTGTTTGTGGGCTTCTAGCATTGTTCGTAGGCTTTGTATGGTCATTAGCATCTGCAACAAATTATTCTAGGTGTAATTGAGTTTCTTTGTAGCACTGTTGGTGGCCTTACATTAGCATCTAGGGCATATTCAAAAGCAGGTGAAAATTTTCTTTCACAAACTTTTGCTTCAAGGTTTTTTGTTTTTTGTTGGTGGGTGGTAGTCAGTAGGTGGGTTACCAAACTTGTTTTTCTTTTCAAATGCTCATGGAATACAACACAAAATTATAGGGTTCCAGTGCAAATAAAAGTGAATGAGTTGTCATTCTCGGAGGAAGTCACAGATGAAGAATTGTCACAAGTATTTCACATGGTTTGTCCAAGTCTTGTGGATTGCACTAAATCCATAATTGGAGAAGAAATAATTCACCCAGAATCACCCAGGCTATTGTTTCCATTAAATTTACTTTCAATATTCTTATCAAATGCCATGGACTTTTTATAGTCCTATGATGCACTTAAAATAGTGTATAAAGAAATAGTTTTACTAGAAGCATTGGGGGAAAATGATCTCTTGAAAGTTGTCTAATGCTATAACTTGGATGTGGGAAAAGTACATGTGGTAGGGATTTTTCCCAAGAGCTATCTCAACTAGAGGTGTGGATTTGCAGTCACGTATGGAGTAGTGAAAAAGGGGTTACGAGATGATGGCCCATGGTTACTATTTAGAACAATACCAATGCATTCTAGAGAATTGGGACATCAAATGATAGATATGATAAAAGAAAAATAATTTTCTTTGTCTTTCATCCTAGGACATCAGGTGCGACACGGTTGGAGGAAAATTGTAGTGCCTCGAATCAATCCATCAGGGAGATATGTAATAGAATGGAATGAAGGTCAGGGTGACAACATGTGGGACCTGAATGCATATATTTAGAACATAAGTGAAGATGAAGATGTCATGGTAGAATGAAATGAATAGCTTTATATGTTGTTAATTTTGTATTGTACAAACTATTCATAAAACTAGTTTATAGAAATATCTATAATGCTACTAATATGTTGAATCAATTGCTACATCTTGCTTACCAGTAATATAATTTTGGTAATTTTTGTAATTTTGTTTATATATATTAATATAAATACTTAAGCTTATTCCTTTTACTGAGTAAAAAAATAGTGGAAGGAAAAGGTTAAATGAATAGTTAAATAATTAAAATAATTATTTAACTATAGACGAATAGTGGAAGATGAATTATTAAATAATTGAGAATTTATTTAATCATAGAGAGAAGTAGGATATTACTGACGTAATTAAATAAATATTTAATTTATTTATTTAATCAAAGAAGATTAAAGAAAATGAAACAAATTAATTAAAAAAATAAAATTATTTAATTAAGAGAGGAATGTGACTTTAGAATATAATCAAATAATTAAAATTATTCAATTATGCCAAGAAAAGAGGAAATTGATGCGAAAAAATGGCATTACAGGCTCAAGACATTTTTGAGTGTCTACAAGTATCTACGAAGGAGATGGAAAAGTCAAGAAAGCAAAGATGCAGAATCTGAAGATTAAATTGGAGACCTTGAGGATGACAAAATATGAAGATATTACAGGCTACATGCATAAAGTGGATGAAGTTGTCAATATAATCAAAAGCCTTGGAGGAAAACTTGAAGATGAAGTGGTAAAGAAGGTACTTAGAACTCTGCCTAATTCATATAGTCATAAAATATTTTTAATTGAAGAGTTTTAGAATTTAGATCATTATTCTAGAGATTAGTTGTTTGGTGCTTTAACTCCTTTTGAATGGAGAGAGTTTGGTCTAAGTGATGTAAAAATGGTGATTACTTTTAAAGTTGGAAAAGGAGAGAAGAATGAGGAATTTGATCTGGATGAGTTTGATGAGTTGGAAGAAAACTTTGTGAGGAAATTGAAAAAAGGGCACTAGAAAATACAAAGGTAATTTACCTTTCAAATCCTTTAACTGTGGAAAGATTGGTCATTATGCTTCAAGATGTCCCATCAAAGCTTCAAGAGGTAAACCTAAAGAGAATAAAGGTAAATCAATTAAGAAAAGTTATTATGTTAAGAATATGTCAGTATATTTGATGATGAATCTAATTACCCTGATGATGAAGATGATGAATGTTTTTTTATGGTTCTAAGTGTTGGAACTAATTTAGCTAACTCTGAGAGATGTATGAAGGAAAGTTGTCCAAAATCATGTCATAACATTGAAGGAGCAATGGTGGCTGCTTTTCACACTACATAAGAGAAGAATAATTGAATAATTGGTAGTAGATGCTCAAATCACATGATAGGTGATAAGAGAAAGTTTGTTAAGCTTGAGAAGTTTGATGGTGGTTTAGTTAAGTTTGATGATGATACATCTGCTAAGATATGTGGAAAACATTCAGTCAATTTTGATGGAAAGCATAATATAGATGATGTTATTTATGTTAAGGGTCTATGGTATAAAATTTTGAGTGTAGAAAAAATGTATAGCAAAGGATATAATCTCATGTTTCAGGATAATGGTTGTGAGATCAGAAAAGGCTCTAGAACTGTGGTTGCAATAGGAAGAAAGATAGATGGAAATGTTTATCAACTTAAGGGTATAAATGGTCAATGATTTATGACTCAGATTAATGAAAGCTGGCTATGTCATAGAATAATGTGTCACATCAATTTTGATAGCCTAGTGAGGATCATTTCAAATCAATCTATGAGAGATTTGTCGAAGATTACAAAGCCTATTAATTTTTTCTGCAAGGAATGCTAGATTGGAAAGAAAGCTAGAAAGAGTTTCAAATTCAAAGAACAATCTACTACTAGTCCTTTAGAGTTGGTGCATACAGATCTTTGTAGACCTACAAGAATTATAATTTTTCAAGGTGACAAGTTGTAATGACAAAAAAAAGTACTCCTTAACATGGCATTGATTTAGTGTTGTAATATGTCTAACATATTCACATTAGGTCTTGGGCCTTTGTGAACTAAATGAGCTTATTGATGCCTTATTTGGAGTGTTGTAACACAGTTTCACACTTTTCTAGGGTTTTATTAAATAATTGTTGAAATGATGGATGCACAATGCCCCTGAAGCTGCAACCTTCAATAGGACCTTTTCCAAGCACACCCTTCAACCTAGGACCTTTTCCAAGAAGAAATTCAACCACACAGAAAGTGTTGCAACTAAGGGCATGCAAATGGAGATTATCAGATTGATATCTAGAATATGATTACAAATGTACAAATGCCTTGAATATATAGGCATGAATAAGATGAAAGATGCAATATGATGTTGCCATGTGTCTTGATCTAACAACATGTGAACCCTACCTAGGAAATGATAAAATATTGAGATAAGTTCTAGAAGGACAACTCATCTTCTAGAAGGAATCTTATCCCCTACAAACATGGAAAGATAAATTACCCCATTATATTTTATATTCTAATAATGAAACCTAGGACTTAATTACATAAATAAAAGACCTAAGTTAACTTATGCTAGTGTAACAAATAATTAATTACACTAACACCCCCCCATAAGTGCAACTTAGGGAGGAAATGTAATGATTATGCAAAGATGATGGGTCCTGGCTACATGGCCATGTTAGGTACCCATTTACATGATGAAAATGAAAGATTCAACTAATCTCCCACAAATGGAGAAAAGGGGAAACCAAATGGGAACAAAACCCCTCTCCAAAAAGGAGATGCAATGCAAAAAAGGGAGAAAGGATGGGAAGGATGGAGGACTCCCAAATACCCCCCAAGTACACCATCCATCACATGGATACAATACAATCAATAGCCTCCCAATAGGAGGGAAATAGAGAGACTATATAGCCCCCCTAGAACATGAGATTGCCTGCAAAAATGGTAAGTGTCTGAAGACAAAACAAGATCCAATGTTGACAAACAACTTGTCTCCCTTTCAGAAGAAACAAAACCAAGTGCAAGTGTAGAGATGCTTTCCATTCTGGATAGAAATTGAAGAAAGGTAGGATGAAGATGGATGTTGATGATGTCTCTAAACTCTACTCATGTGTCTCCTTGCTTGAAGATGAAGATGCCAAAATCAATGAAGAGGGTGACAAACTAGGACTATGCAAAAAATGATATTGAATTGGATTCAAAGAATGCAATGCAATGAATGTGATGGAGACTAGATTTCCCCCCCATAATGAAGTATCCTCAAAACCACTGAAAGAAGTCTGAAGCAACAAAGGTGTCCAAACCACATGTCTCCTGCTAGGAAGAAGCAAATCCAATGACGAATGTTGAAGAAACTCCAACTCCTAAATGAAATGAGTGGGAAGAAGTCTCATATATGAAATCTATGAAGAGAAAAGAAGTGCCTCCAAGATAGTCTCAAGATTCCCAATCAAGGTTGAGACAAAGGAATGTGAATACTCAAGAAAACTCTCCAAAGTGGATTCTAAATAGATGAGTGATATCCCCTGAAGAATGTCCTCCAAACCTATAGAAGTAGCCAAGTCAATGATACCTGAAATGAAGCCATCCTGTGATGTCAATTCTAGAAAAATGAATGTGTCCTGATGAATGATGGAAGCCTCGATTAATGAATCTAGACAAGGAATCACTGAATGTGAAGGGATACTAATAGTATTTGATGGAGAAGAAGGAACATCTGAAGAAGCCTTGTCAACCTCTTCGAAAGATTCAAGGTAAACAACCTCCTACATAACAATATCATCATGGGGTATCTGATATGAGGAATGAAATTCTAAATCATGAACATCAGGGAATGGTGGAGTTTTTGAGTCTCTATATATCTCCCAAATCTTATTCCAAAAGATGTGAGGACAATCACAATGATCAATAGTACTCAAAACATCACAATCAACTTGCATTTCAATGATCTCTAACACAGTATATTTTCTGTAACTCCAAGCAAGTTCATGAATACCTTCACTTGGATGGGGAACTATACCATAAAGATGTGGAAATAAATCAAGTGATTGGAGATGGTGTATGATCTCATCTTTCCATTGTTTATAGTTTCCCTTGTGCAACATAGTCATATAAGGAGTATATGCAAGCCCCATAATGTATTATCAAATTTATCCAAAATACAAAGACAATGACCTTCAACAACGAATAGAAACTTCCAAAGATATGCAGCTGAAGTGATGCCACCTAGATCAAATATTCTTTTCCCAAGCTTCAAGATATCCAAGTGATTGAACAAATGCACCAAATTTGAAAAAACCAATGCAAGAGTACTTGGAGTTGAAATTGATCAAAAGGATAAGACAGATGAAAAAAGCTCTGCAATATCTTCCAAATGCTGCTGGAATCACTGAATTTCGATAATTTGATGTGAAGATATTGGCTATTGAGTCCAAAATGAAGGGTTGACTTCAATTGATTGTAGATTTTGATGGTAAAAAAATTCTATAGAATGGATGTCACCACTAGAAAGTAGACCAAATCCTCTTTCCGACGGTATCTCATTTGTCAAATTTCAATACCCTAGGTGAAAGTTATGAAAAAAAGAAAAAAAGGCCTATTTAGGCACTCTGCGGGCTAAACATGGGCAAAAACTAAGCCCCTCCAGGTTTAGCACTTGGTCACTGATATAACCTTGGTGGAAAGAGTGGAAAAAAAATGACCCTCGGATAGGGAGGCGTCAAGGCTATAGAATCGGGCAGAGTTGAGATAAAGGTGGCACCACTTGTTTTAGTGGAACCCTCAGTCATAGATGGAATTGAGTCTATACCGGTGATGGGCTTGAGAAATAGTGGGCACTGGCAGGCGGATGTCGGTGACAAACTACCATTCGGTGAATAAGAATGACAAAGGGAGAACGATCATCGATGTAGAAGTACCGTTGATGGTAGAGAAGAACCCGTCGACGACTGGTGATGGGATAGGTCCGCTAGAATATGATGTGATGGGCCCTAAATGCCAACAAGAGTACCGTCCCATCCTGAGAGAAATAAATGAGGTGGCCGATGAAATAACTGCAGACTTTGAGATTTAAATGGGTCGACAAAAAAATTATTTAAAGATTTTTTAATGTTGCTTAAAAAGTAATTAAAAAATAAAATAAAAATCGATGCCGACAAAAGAATAATATAAGCCCAAATATTTTAATATGCAAAGTATATATTCCAATGGTGTAATTTAATATGCAGTCGCCCGATTATTTTATTTTTCTGCAAACTATTGAAAGGCTCAAAATAATATTATTTTTCCAAAACTATATAGAATAGCCCAAATTTTTTGAAATGAAAAATGGCTTCCTGCTAATTTTTTTTCCTTAAATGACAATTGACCGAGATGATGTTTTACTACAAATTGTACAAATAGTATGATTGATTTTGCAAACTCAAAAATACCTCTGATGGCTCTTGATTTGATGTATCCGATTTTAATGAATGAATAGGCGATCCTAGGGTTTTGAGGCCTTCTGAAGACAATGGAAAGCTCGGGTATGGCTCAATCTGCTCCAAAAATCAGCTTGGTCCCTGGGTGGAGTCAAGTAGCCTACAATGGAAACCTTCAAGCCTACAATGAATCTCACTAGCTCAAATTTCTTGATCCTGGGATGAACTCTCAATGGAATGGCTCTAATACCATGTTGAAATGATGGATGCACAATTTCCTTGAAGCTGCAACCTTCAAGAGGACCTTTTCCAAGAAGAAATTCAACCACATAGAAAGTGTTACAACTAAGGGCATGCAAATGGATATTATCAGATTGATATCTAGAATATGATTAAAAATGTATAAATGCCTTGAATATATAGGCATGAATAAGATACAAGATGTAATATGATGTTGCCATGTGTCTTGATCTAACAACATGTGAACCCTACCTAGGAAATGATAAAAGATTGAGATAAGTTCTAGAAGGACAACTCATCTTCTAGAAGGAATCTTATCCCCTACAAACATGGAAAGGGAAATTGCCCCATTATAGTTGATTCTCTAATAATGCAACCGAGGACTTAATTAACTAAATAAAAGACCTAAGTTAACTTATTCTAGTGTAATAAATAATTAATTACACTAACAATAATTGGGCTTCTTTATGCTTTAATTGGCCTTATTTTACATCCACAATCCCCATTTAATGCATCTTTTCGTGGATGATCTCAACATACATCAACATCCAATCATAATTTAGGTGTTTTTAGGTTGTGTGGCCCATATTGGTGGTCTAGGACTCATATGCCACCTTGGGTGTGTGGGTCCCACCTGGGGTTTTGGGTCTCGATCTTGATTTTACACCTTTCTAAACATTTTTGAAATTGGTCCCATAAATTAAGCCTAATGGGACTCATACATCACCCTGGGTGTATGAGTCCCATGTGGCCCACAATTAAAATTAATTCAAATTCTTGGTGGGATTTTATCCTCCTAGATCTGACGTCAACTTGTAGTGTTGCAATTTTGAGAATTTTTCCATAATTAAGTATAAATACAAGTTTCTTTCACTTATTTTCACCCCAAACATTCAAGTATTCATACATATAGTATGTTTGATTTCAAAAGATCATTCAAGAGCATTCAAGGGGATATTATCAAGCATTTTAGAGTATGATTCAAGCATCAAGCATCGTGTCAAAGTCTTCATGCATCATGTTTAATTTGGAGCTATCAATTGTGATGTAGGATTTTATGATTCAAGCTAGCATTTCATTCAAGATCTATCCTATTCAAGCAAGAGTCGAGATCTACATCGATTGGAGTCATCTCATACATGTTTGCAACACTTTATTGCTAGGCTTTGGTGAGTTGCAACATCATATTTTGTTCATTCATCATTCTCCATTCCTATTTCATTCCATTTCAAGGTTTGATTACCAAAATAGGGTTTGACCAAGGCAAAACCCTTTCCAGTAACATAACAACATTTTTACTTCTCTTTAGTGTGTGATTTATAGGTTTAGGTTGAAGACACATTGAAGAGCAAGTTTGGAGAAAGTTTTCAAAGTGTTCAAAGTTGTCACCTTGCATTAGAGATACTTGGAAGACTTCTATAGGTTGCAAATCAGGATTTCAGATTTGAAAATCAACTAGAAAGGACATAGCAGATATTGAAGACTTGATTCAAACTTTGAAGCTTCAGAAAACCCTAACTAGACTGATATGCCAGTTCTAGCATATGAGTCCCAATTTAGGTCATTTTCTAGGTTTTTGCAGTTTCAAACACCCATCTTCTAGAATCTAGTTTCTACATAGAAACCCAGATCTGGGACTAAATTGCCCAGTTTGGCATGTGTGTCCCAACAAGATGTAAAATTAGTACTTTTACCATTTTAGGCCTTCATCTAGTCTTCTTCATATTTCTAGGTGCACACATTTCATCTTGCAACTTTCTATTTTGATTTATATGCATTTTTAGGTCATTTAGTGAAAGGTTGCATTGCATTATGTTTTATTGTTATATTTTGTATTTCATTTGTCTTTCCAAGCCCTAGCTTGGTGGTGAACCCATCATTAATTTACAATCAAACCTTAGGACAACCCTATTGTAAGATCTCTTTCTCCTTTGTGTACTTTAGATTGAAATCTTTAAGGTTTCCCTTCAATGAGATAATTGTGAAAGTGGGTTTTTCTCAATGTTCTAAATCATATGAAAGCAATACCCCATTTTCTATTATTTCATAGGTATTTCATGCTATTAATTGATGATTACTATAGAATGACTTGGGTTACTTTTCTCAAAGAGAAATTAGAATCTTTAGATATGTTTAAGGTATTCAAAGCTATGGTTGAGAATGAAATGGATATGAAAATAAAATGTTTGAGATTTGGTAGAGGTGGAGAGTTCAACTCCAATGAGTTTAACACTTTTTGTGAAAATCATGGAATAAAATGGAATTTTTTAGCTCCTAGGACTCCTTAGTAGAATGGAGTTGTGGAAAGGAAGAATAGGAGTGTTCAGGAAGCATAAAGGACAACGATGAAGGAAGAAAATATATCAGATGTCTATTGGAGAGAAGCAATTCATACTGTAGTGTACATACTTAACATAACACAAGCAAGGAAAAATAGTTCAAAGATCTATGAGTTGTGGTATGGAAGAACCCCTACTATAAAATATTTCAAAGTGTTTGGAAGAAAATGCTATATGAGAAGAGATAAAGAAAGCTTAGGAAAGTTTGATGCAAGATCTAATGAAGGAATCTTCCTTGGATACTCTACAAGAAGCAAGGCTTATTGGCGCTACAACAAGAGGCTAAAAAATATTGTTGAAAGTGCAAGTGTCAAAGTGGATGAAGACTTACATAAAAGTTCAGTGATGATAGATGGATATGAATTAGATGAGTCCTTTTGTAGGGAAGAAGAGAAAGATGAAGGTAAGGAAAAAGAAGTGCAGGTTGAAGAGGAAGAAGCTTCGAAAAAGGTCCCTAAAACCACTAAGTATGTGTAGAAGAATCATTCAGAAGATTAGATCATTCTTGACAAAAGAAGAGGTGTGTTGAAAAGAAGAAATGTTGTTATGATAGAAGAACAAGTAAACTTATGTTTACTTTCCAAACTTGAACCTAAAATAGTGTTTGAAGCATTTAAAGATGAATATTGGATCAAGGCTATGGAGGAAGAATTGATGCAGATTGAGAAGAACTAGACTTGGGAACTTGTCCCAATACCAACAACCAAGAATGTGATTGGAACTAAGTGGGTATTCCCGAACAAGCTGAATGAGAATGCAGAAGTGGAAAGAAACAAGGAAATATTTTTGTTTAAATGTTACTCACAAGTGGAAGGAATATATTTTGAGTAGACATTTTCTCCAGTGGAAAGAATGGAAGCTATTAGGATATTTTTTGGCCTTTGCAACACATAAGGATTTCAAAGTTAATCAGATGTATGTGAAGTCCACATTCTTGAATGATGAGTTGGAAGAAGAGGTTTACATTGAACAACCAGAGGGATTTCAATTATTAAATAATCTTGATATGGTATGCATATTCAAGAACGATTTATATGGACTCAAGCAAGCTCCTAGAGCTTGGTATGCAAGATTGGATAGGTATTTGTTGCAACAAGGATTCAATAAAGGTACCGTAGATAGTAATATTTATTTCAAAGTTGAAAAAGATCAAATCTTGATTATGGTTGTGCATGTTGATGAGATAATCTTTGGAGGTAATGCAATAATGTGCAAGAGATTTGTAGAAAATATGCAAAAATATTTTGATATGTCTATTTTTGGAGAGATGAATTTCTTCCTTGGACTTCAAATCAATCAGGCAAAGAAAGGGATATTTGTTTCACAATCTAAGTATGTCAAGAAAAATTTGAAGAATTTTGGGATGAAAGACTCTAAATTGGTATGTATTCCTATGGTTACTGGTTCCAAACTAAGTAAAAATGATGAATCTCTTGGAATCGATGAAAATGGGGGAATAGATAAATGATGTATTCAAACCCATTTTCAAAGAGGCTCCACTCAAGGATAACCCTAGAGAATTCAATGTAAAGGAGATTGAAATCTAGCAATAGGGCTATCCTGGGGATTGAATGATAGCTAATGAGGGGTTCACCACCAAGTGTAAACTTGGAAAAGATAATGAGTCAGAAAACACAATGTGAAATTGAGACAAATGCAAGATGGCCTAGGAGATGTAAACCATAGTGTGAAATTAAGATGTATACAAAATGACCTAGAGAATACCTTAAAAATGCAAGTAAAATAGAACATAAAAGTAAAAATGTAAATAGTGTGCACCTGGAAACTTTGCAGTGACTGGGAATAGCTCTAAAATTTTGGAAATGTTGAATTTTTGACCAACTGGGACTCATTCGCCAACCTAGCCGAATCAGTCCTAGATCAGGATTTCTGCATAGGATTCTATTTCGGGAAAAAGGGTATCAGAATCTGCAGATAGATCTGACAAATAGCTACAGTGGGACTCATTCACCACTCTTGGAAAATCAGTCTTGTTCCGCTTTTCTAGAAATTGAAAACTCTGATTTGCACTTCAACACCTATTATTTCCTTTCAACTTGAGTTCTGGATCTGATTATGCAAAAAGCACCTGCAAAACATAATTCAACTTGATTTTCTAATGGGGGTTTGCCTCGGTCAAACCCCTAGTTTGGTAATTAAACCTTAATGAAAATAATGAAATGTGCACGAAAACCCTAGCCTTAAATGTGTCAAAGACTAGGAAATCTGGAACATGATGCAATATTATTCTAATGTGCCAGAATATTATGAAAAAATTGAAATGTAAAGATGAATGACTCACTTGTGATCCTTAATCACCCCAAATGAGCCCTAATGATGCTTGTACCTTCCTTACTCTAAATGTAGAGTGACAATGGAAGATAGAACCACTTAGGAAACAAGTCTTTAGGCTTGGATTAATGGCTAATTGCATCTCCCCAACCTAGAATCCATCATGATTCACCATAGGCATCCATGATCAACTCTTGACAATGCTAGATATTGGTTGAAAGAGAGCTTGAATTCTTGCAAAAATACTTTGATGCTGCTCCAATGCTTCAACTTTACTTGCTCTTGAAATGAGAATGCTCTTGTGAAAGCTTTGCTTGAAGATTCTTGATGCTTAATGCTTGAAAATGCTTACTCAAAGTGCTTAGATTTGATGAAAATGACTTAGAAGCTTGCTTTGATAGGAATTAACACCTAATTTACCATTATTTAGATCTCAAGGTCGTCATTTACCAAAAATCTAAATTAAATTGATGAATTCCCACTTAAATTTGAAAAAGACCCCAGATGAGACTCATTCACCCAAGGTGGCGAATGAGTCCAACCTTAGCTTTTTGAGGTGGGATTTTGGATTTTTCGGTGTTTTAAATGATTTTATAGGATTTTTAGGTGAAATAAGCTTCGATATTTGAAATAAAGGGTCCTAGGGGCCTATAAATGATGATTTAAGGGATAATTAATGCAAGGGTACCTAGGATAGGTCCAAATTAGACCAAGGATTGTACTTTATCCAAGAAGGGAGTACTATTTTGGTGGGCATATTTAGTCCCCACTTTAGTGCCCATATGACCCTACGTGCATATGTAAGATAAAGGACTCTAAACAATACACTTTATAAAAGGATACTTATTCATACTACGGGAGAATGAAGCCCCCAATGTAGCCATCTACAAAACCACAACGTTAGGAACTGCATCTTGCAACTTGAATTCATTAGATTTTTGAAAATCCTTTTATCTAACTTCTTCTAGAAGTCAAATTCGAGGGTAGATGTATGCCCCCCCTTGATTCTGCTTGCTTCACTGAGGTGGAATCATGGAAGAAATCTAGCCACATCGAATGAGAGAAGTCATATCATAGGGAATTTCCAAGTACCATGCCACATAATGATAAATAGTTGATGTTGGGAACAAAATCACAATTCCAATGCAACAAACGACGTAAAAAATGAAGTTCTCTAGCACTATTTATATTGATTTGATTGAGATGCACTTTTTAACCCTAATGTAGTAAAAACCCTAGGTTTAACCTACATAAAAGGAAAAATTGAAGTAAATTGTAACTTACTTTATTATTTACCTTTTTGTAGCTTGAGAATGATTGAAGAGGAGTGAACGATGCCTAGCAGATGGATCACAAGCCTACACAACTAGATGTGCTTCGGGACCAGGTGGCACACAACGAGTGTCATCACGAGGTGAGTTGATTCTTCTACCTTCGCTTTGTCCTTATGTAGTAATTTTATGATTTTTAATGAATTTATAGGTTAATTTAGGGCCCTAGAAGAAAAGTTTGCAAAGCGTCCCCTTTCTTCACAAAGTGTCCCTTTTCTTTGCAATGTGTCCCTTTTGTTTGCAAAGCATCCCCTTTCTTTGCAAAGTGTCCCTTTTTTTTGCAATGTGTCCCTTTTGTTCGCAAAGTGTCCCACTTTTTTGCAAAGCATCCCGTTTCTTCACGAAGCATCCCAAAAGGGTTCTAAAGTGTCTAGGGCCTTTAGGAAAGCACACTAGAGCAACTTTAGTGCACTTTTATGATTATTGATGTTAAAATTGAAGAGATTAGATTGCTTATAGGACATTATTTTCTCTTTTTTGTTAGGTTCCCACCTGTTCGCTTTAGCATCTGGGTGGTAGGAAGATTAGTCTTCTGAGAGATTTAGCCCCCACTCTTTCAGTGGAGGATACATAGTTATTACAAATTGTTGGAGTATACTGGGCATACCTCATGCCCCCCATGAGGTACCATGATGCGATGTTGATGGTGTTAGTGGAGCGCTGGGATGTTGATACATGTACCTTCCATCTGCCAACCAGAGAGATGACTATCATGTTGGAGGACATCCACCGCATACTCTGAGTTCCTATTAGGGGTGATCGAGTACACTTATAAGTGGAGTGATCGTTCTATGAGATGAAAGATGACATTCAATGTTTTCTTTGTGGACCAGTACATGATGAGAGGGTGAGGGTGCTGATAGATTTAGTGATGGTTCTATACTCATAGGACCCATTGGTTAGACAGATTATGATGCTTATAGTTGCACTAGTACTCATCCCAAACAGTTGGGGAGCACACCTAGAGGGAGGACTAGTTCACCTTATATGAGGGATGGCAGAGCATCAAACAATATATGCCTGGGGGTGTTATATCCTAGCTCACTTATATTACGATCTTGGACGGTTTGGATTTCGGGAGGTGGATAGTATGGTACACTGTATGCTTCTATAGGTTTGGTTCCTTGAGCATATCACTTGTACCAAACCTACTAGCTTCCCATGTCCGATAGCCTTAGGGTATCCTCAGGCCTTCAACTATCCTCTACGACAATTTCGGTAGTATGGTGATTTACACTTCTAGAGAGTGCAATTTGATTGTTTGGAGGAGGATGTGATCCTTTGGATACCTTATTAGCTTGTGCTTCTATGGCCAAATCACACTCAAAAAATGAGGAGATTACAACTTGACAGGTTTTTTCTTGGTAGACATGATTACATAGTGCATCCTTTCTACTATGATTGGGTCATGCGAAAATTTGGGAAGATGCATATAGCACCTAGGGCATAACCCTTCTTCAGGAGATCAGTGAAAAGTGCTTAGACACCTGGTGATTCAGTACAGTTCACTATAGAGGATGTTGTCTTCAATGAATCCAAGTATTCAGATCATGATATGCCTCTGATCTTCAACGTAGATGACGTCAATGCTACAGATGACTATGAGGAGTGGTGGAAAGTATCATGACTAGCTCCCGTATTTCTAATGGAGGAGCTAATAAGTGATGCAGAACCACTCCCAAATGAGGGAAATGATGCAGAGGACAGGGATGAGGAGACACGCTAGAGGGTTGCAGAAATATTTATAGATATCATAGATGAGGAGTATGATGAGGATGAAAATCCTGACTATGATGGCCAGGACAAAGGAGATGAGGAGGAGTAGTCCATGAGCGAGGGTGACGAGGTAGCAGATGAGGATCCAGTAGGGCATGAGTGGGGAGAGCCTTCAACCATTCATGTGACTAGATCATGAGCAACAGCTATAGCAGGCACTAGTACCCATAGTCATGGAGACACTAGCACATCCTCCATGCCCCCTGCACATGAGGAGGCTTATTTTACACAACCTACTAGAGATATAGGTGATGATATTTTATGTATTTTTTTATGTCATACTTGTTCTTATACTTTATATATATCATGATGTGTACTGATTATGCTTATGGTTTCTATCTTGCAGGGTTTGTGAGAGATTTTTGGGAACTCTATCGACAGGTGGCTGCAAAGATAGTGCCCCCATTAGTCAATGAGGAGGCCATAGAATCAGACTATGTGCCCCCACCTAGTGTGGATTAGGACCCAGAGTCATTCAGGCCATATGTTAGACTATGAGCAACATATGAGAGTTTGAGGAGGCGAGTCCACTGAGCCAATGTTTCCCTACAGATACAGTCATCCTGGACCTGAGAAGAGTTTGAGAGACTAGAGGTAGAGGTAGCCAGGCTACAGACAGAGAGGGATCGAATAGTAGGAGTACATTGGGAGGCCCTTGGATAGATACAAGGTTTAGAGTTTTCTCTTAGTACATTCAATGGATCGCGATCACGATCGCACACCACCATCTCCCGATAGATGACTACTAGATAGATGCAACCACCAAGTCTCGAGGGATCTAGTAGTCACATGCCTCAGTAGTATTGTATGTATTGATGACATATACACAAAAATTTGGTATATATATGAGCACTTGATGTTTGATTAGTATTTTTTTCGTGTTTGAATGTTAAATGTCCATGTGATTAATTAAATAACCTTTGTAATATTATTTAATGAATGCTTCCATGATTTAACATGTTTTATGTGATAGATAACAAAAACTTAGTACAATTTCTCTTAGATGCAACATTGGGAAGAAGTATGTTATGCTAAATTAAATCAACTTATGATTTAATTAAAGAATATTAAATGCATATAAGGATCTAATCTAACACAACATACAAAATGCACTTGAATAGTATGAAAACTAAAGCAATTACTTGAAAATAAATTAAATAACCACTTTAGTGTTCAAGACACATAAATGATTGTTTGTCAAGAACAAAGCAATGTGAAAGCATATGGATTATAACACAATAGCTCTAATGACACTGCTTATCATTCATACTATTCAAGGGGATTAGACATAATACCAGTGCAAATGCACGACATTGATAGGATCTTTGAGGGGTGTGCCATCTAGTTTAGTTACCGTATATGCACTAGACCCATAACTTTTATCAATTATGTAAGGTCCTAACCAATTAGGACTAAACTTTCCTTTTTCATTCAGGGCTACATTGATATTACATTGATTTTCAAATAAGACTAGGTCACCTTTGTTGAATGTATGAGGAATATCACTATCATTGTAAATACACTGTCATCTTTTACAATAATCTTGAAGATGTTCAAGAGTGTCGATGCGTTGTTCATAAAGCATTTCAAGCTGATGCAATCATTGTTCTTTATAATTTTTATCATCAATAAGTCCTTGAAGAACAATTCTTAATGTAGGAATCTCTAACTCTAAGGGCATTATTTCCTCACTCCCATAGACAAGATTATAAGGTGTGGTTCCTGTAGATGATTTAACACTTGTGCGATAGGCCCATAGCGCATATTGTAATTGCGTGTTCCAATTCTTAAGATGTTTTTTAATGGTTTTCTTTAGGATTTTCTCAATGGTCTTATTGGTTGATTCAACTTGACCATCATATTGTGGGTAGTAAGGTGTCAAAAAGTGATGTTGTATGTTAAATTTTTCTAAGAACTTCACATCATTATTCTTAAATGGTGTACCATTATCAGAGACTAACACGGAAGGAAGTCCAAAGTGGGAAATAGTATGTTCTAATATGAATCAACATATTACATTCATTGTTTTTGATCGAAAGGGAATGGATTCTACCCATTTTGTGAAATAATCTATGGCAGTGATTATGAATGTATGTCTAACAGAAGAGGGGGGAATATTTTTTCGATAATGTCTAAACCCCAAACCGCGAAAGGCCATATTGACACTTGAGCTCAGAACTCGTAAGCAGGACCATGGATCAGATTGCTATGCTCTTGACATTTGTGGAAATTTTTTACATAATCAAAATACTATTGTTCCATATGTCTCCAATAGTATCCAATGTGAATAAGTTTTTTAACTAATGTTTTTCCTCTAAAATGACTGCCACAAGCACTTGCATTAGCTTGTTCAAGTGTTGTGAGGACTTTAGATTTTTTAAGGAATCTAAGTAAGAGACCGTTGAATGATCTCTGATACAACACATCGGCAAGAATTATGTACTTAGATGCCAGTTTCTGTAAGTGAGCCTGAATGTTCTTTGTTGTTGGATCGAGAAATGTACCATCTTTCAAATAGTTAGCTATTGTACCGTACCATTCACTCGAGTCTTCTTTGGTTGTTGCTACTATTTCCTTTGTTTTATCATCAATTAATGGTTTTATGATTGGATGAAAGGTTAATGTAAAGTCCTTTGAAGGGTCTTGAGGCGATATAAGAGAAGCTGCACTTTCCATTGCATTTGCATGCTGGTTATCTTTTCGTGGGATATTATCAATGGTAAATGATTCAAAATTCTGTAACAAATTCATGGTGAGATCCTTGTATTTAGATAATTTGTCATGTTTTTCTTGATATGTCCCATTTATTTTCTTTATTACTAATTGTGAATTGCCAAAAATCTTAATGTCTTTTGCACCCAAGATTAAAGCAACATGTAACCCAACGAGCAATGCTTCATACTCAACAATATTTTTTATACATATGAAGTTTAACCAATGCGACAAAAGAATAGGATTTCCTGTAGGTGGAATTATTATAACCCTAGTTTTAGATCCCATTCTACACTTAGATACATTAAAGTATACTTCCCATGTTTTAGCTTCGATTGTCAGCATGCTATTATCGGGAAAAGAGTCTTTGTTGGGCAATGCTAGAGGAGGAGCGTCAACCAAGTGGTCCATCAAGGCTTGACCTTTAATTTATTTTTGTGAAACAAACTTTAGGCCAAACTCAGTCAACAACATTACCCATTTAGCTAGATGTCCTGATAAGTTTATTTTGTTGAAAAGATGTTTGAGAGGGTCAAATTTTGTCATCACTTGTATTTCCACATTTAGTAAATAATGTCACAATTTACTAGTAGAAAATACAAGAGACAAACATTGTTTTTCTATTGTTTTGTATTGTTTCTTGTAATCAATCAAGTTTCTATTGATGTAATAAACATGATGCTCTTTGTTGTTTTCATCTTGTTGAGCCAACAATGTTACAAGAGCATGGGTTGATGTGGCTGTATAAAGTATGAACATTTTGTTCTGCATAGCTGGTTGTAAAATAGGTGGAGTTGCAAGGTATTCCTTTAAACTCTCAAAAGCCTATTTACAATCTTCATTCCAATCAAAGTGTACATCCTTTTTGAGAAGATGTGTAAATGTAAATGGTAATGTTTGATCAGCTAGAGATGCAACAAAATGACAGATGGATTGAATTCTTCCTTGTAACGTGTGCAATTGAGAATTTTTTTTAGGAGGTGGCATGTTGACGATATCATCAATCTTATTTATATCCACCTCAATGCCTCAGTGAGATATGATAAAACCTAGAATTTTGCCACTATCTACACCAAAGACACACTTTTTAACATTAATCTCATGTTATATTGTCTCATCTGCTCAAATATTTTCCGAAGGACATTCACATTGTATTGTCTTGTTAACGATTTGGCTAGAATGTCATCAACATAGTCTTCCAAAATCTTATGTATGTAGTCATGATATATCAATTTCATTTCTCATTGATATGTTGCACCTACATTATTTAATCCAAAAGGCATCATGACCCAACAAAATGTTCCCCAAACAGTTGTGAAGGCTGTCTTATATTGATCTTGAGGGTTGATGAAGATTTGATTGTATCCAGAAAATCCATCCATGAATGACAACAAAGCATGTCCCACAGTTGAGTCTACTATCATGTCAATATTAGGAAGGGGAAAGTCATCCTTTAATGATGCTTTATTCAAATTGCAAAAATCTGGACACATCCTAATACGATTGTCAAGACAATATTTGAGATCCATGGAGAATAATCTATAGGTCTTATGAAACAAGCGTCAAGGATTTTTTCAATTTCATCCCTAACCATCAAGGCTATTTTATGGTTCATTTTTTGAATCTTCTATCTAACAGGATTAACATTTTCAGCAAGGACTATGTTGTGTGTTACAATCTTAGGATTGATTTCTGGCATGTCCGAATAAGTCCAAGCAAAAAAAATGGGAAAGTCATGAAGCAAGGTTGTAGTATCCTCTTATACTTCATCATCAAGACATTTTCCTATTTTAATGACTTTCTCTTTATCATCGATGTCCATTGTTATATCCATTATATCTCCTAAAGGGAGTGTGTTTGATCTTGGAAATTCAAGATTGTATTCTTCATTGTTCATTTCTATCCCACCACTCTTTTTTCTCCCTCTTTTTGTTTGGTTCTTATCATAACACATGTATTATTTTTCTTGTGAGGAGAAGAAGAGGGTTTATCATAAACTCCTAGTCTTTGTTTCAAGGCTTCATCATCTTCAAAGTACTCCCATGATGGTGGTAAATCCATATCAAGCAATTCAAGATGCTTCATAGTGAGTTTGATTTTTGGTTTGCACATGAATCTAGTGTTGATGTTAAATGATGGTCTCTTTGATGCTTGTGTAATATTATAAGTACAATATCCCAAACCAATTTTTGTCTGTTGGGTATGTGCAGGATTATCATGGAAAAAATAGGCCCTTAAGTGGCGAAAAATTCAGAAAAATCTAAGTTAGGCAACTTGACATAAAAATTTAAATAAGTTATCTATATTATTTAAAAAATATGTAAGAATATAATCTATAGAAAATTGAATGTAGTTTCTAAACTACTAGGTTTATTTAAAAAAAAAAAATCTATTTGGTAAAAATTTGAAATTTCAATGGAGTAGTACTTAAATTTTAGGGAAAAAATAAGAAGTAGGTATCTATCTGACCACCCTAACCACAATAAGATGGTAAATTTTTTTTATAAAATTTTAGATATAAACTTAGAGGAATCATGTCTCGATGTGATGCAGATTTTTTTGTAATTTTTTTCCTAGTAAATAATTAATTATGATTTTTTTATTGCAACTTTTAAAAAATATAAAAACTCATATGTCTAACCACCTTAACTTGGTAAAAACTTCATGGAATTCAATTTTTTATTTTTAATCCTATAGTATGCGAAGCATAGAATGTGACACATATTTGTGATTCAAAAAATGTGATACCATATGAAAGCTTAGATGTTTTTCAATCAACCTATCAATCAGGACTTTAGTCATTATTCAAATAGAAAATGAATAATAATTATTTATTAAATTCAAAGTAAAACATAATTTATATTGGTGGAAAGTTGATAATCTCCTTTAAAAACCCTTTTCGTTTCATCAATTTTGTGTGAAAAAAAGATCGTTAACTAGATACCCTACACATACCCATCATATCGCCATTTTTTGGCCCATCATGATCTTGCACATACCCTCTTGTGTGTTAGGCTCTATAGGAACTCAAATTCCTTGTTATTTATTCTTGCATCCTTTACCATTGTAACCTAATTGGTTCACAAGCTCATAACCTCTCCCATAAAGTTTTTCTATTTCTTTTGGGTTTGGTGGTTGTTGATAATCAATCTCATGAAAGTTAGTTGTGTAACTTGTATTTTCTTCTAGAGTGGATGAGGTAGATGGTTGTGAAGTTTCTTCCAAATTTTGAGTTGACATGACCATTTGTTGCTTTTGTTTGTCATCTTCTTTTCTTTCGATTATGTACTCTCCCATAAATGAGGGTGTGAACTCCAAGGAACCCCGACCATCATCCAATAGTTTTAACACTACCTCCATTTCTTGTTTGTCTTCTTTTAAAAGTTCTATGTTGGATGTTGGAATTTATGTTCTTAGAGAACTTGTTCCTTTTTCAACTTGTAAGCAACTTTTAGGCTCGAGGTCCATTTCAACTTGGTATACCTTGTTTCCATAGACATATTTCATAATACGACAAAGAGTCGAAGGCACCGCATGCATCTCATGAATCCATGGTCTTCCCAAAAGAAGATTGTATGAAAGGTCATGAGGCATAAAATGAATAGGAGTTTGTAAGGTAACCTTCCTGACTGTAATAGGTAAGGTAATCACACTGAGCGATTGTCTTCCTAAATTGTCAAATCCTCGGAATGATAAAGAGTCAGCTTTCATCATTGATTTTTCTACTCATAATTGATCTAAGAGTTTCAAACTACATACATTAAGGGCTGAGCCATTATCAACCATGGTCCTTTTTATGACTATTTGATTAAATTGAGAAATTATCATAAAGGACTCATTTTTCTATCTTAATGCCAAAGGGGACAACTCATGCTGGTGAAATATTATGTCTACATTAACTGTATTCATTCCTTGTATTAGAGTTGCCACATCATTTGCATTCATTCCAGGAGGGACCACTATTTGTTGTAAAGCGCTTTGAAGCATAGTGTGATAGTTAGGGGAATTTTGAATTAGGTCCCATAGGGATATTTTTGTAGGAGTATTTTTAAGTTGTTCAACAAGATCATACTCCTTCCCACTATGTGAGGATAAATGAGGGGAACTAGACAATATGGGATTAGGCAAGGGTAAGGTTGTTGGGGTTGGTTGTTGTGGTTGCGGATTATTCCTAGTGTTATATGTATGAGCAATGATATTATGACTCAGTTGCTGCAATACATTATTCATAGGTGGATAAAGGGTAAACTTAGACTTGTTTTTAGTTTGTGGTTTATGCGAAGGGGGGTAAAGGATGAGTTGAGGTTTAATTACGTTAACTTCTCTTTGTTTTGGTTTATCATAACAAGTCTTAGTGGATGAGCCTTGTGAGATGAAATCCTCAAGGGCTTCATCTAACATGTCAAAGTCATGTCATCACTAGTAAAAGGCTTTAGGGTTAAGTTAACTTCGTTTGGTTTGGGTTCTTCAAAATAAGCCTTAATGGATGACCCTAGTGAGAGGAAGTCCCCAAGGGATTCATCTAACATGGCTAAGTCATCACTACTAAAGGGCTTGGATGATATTCTTTTTCTAAATTTAAGCATTTTTTGAATTGTTTCTTTTGATATTTTTTGTTTTTTGTTTTTGTTTTCTAATGAATCTAATCTAAGTGAGATAGGAACTAATGCTGAAAGTGACAATTGCAAAAATCTAATGTTATCCATAATTTCCATGAATGTAAATAATACTATTTATAATGACTTCAATGCAACAAAAAGCAACTGAACTAAAATAGAAAAGTAGCAGAGGAAAACATAAGCTTAAAAACATGAAATTATCCTCTGTAAATAGCAGTTCAAAATTTACACTAGGACTGATTTGCCCAAGGTGGCGAATGAGTCCGTGTAGGTTTTTTTTTTTTCAAAATCTTTAGATTTTTTCGGTTTGGTTATGTTTTCTATGCTGTATGACCTAGATCTAGGATGCAAATATAGTTTTTCAATAATTTTTAATGAAATAAATTGCAAAAATGCAAGCTAAATGAGCTTTTCCCTAGTGCAAGAATTCAAACCCTAGAATACAAATTAACCAATGCAAAAACCTAATTCAATGTTAATGCAAGTTAAATCTAGGATGTAAATGTACTCCAAATCAGAATAATGATTTCTTAAATGCGGCTCACCAAAATGGAATTGATGAAAATGAGGGAATAGATGAATGATGTATGCATGATGTATTCACATTGACTTTCAAAGAGGCTCCACTCAAGGATAACCCTAGAGACTTCAATGCAAAGCAGATTGAAACCTAGAAATAGGGCTACCCTGGGGATTGAATGATAGCTAATGAGGCCAAGTGTAAACTTGGAAAAGATAATGAGTTGGAAAACACAATGTGAAATTGAGGTAAATGCAAAATGGCCTAGGGGACATTGTAAAATACATGACATAGAAAATACCTAAAAAATGCAAGTAAAATAGAACAAAAAAGTAAAAATGTAAATAGTGTGCACTTGGAAACCTTGCAGTGACTGAGAATAGCTTTGAAATTGTAGAAATGTTGACTTTTTGACCAACTAGGACTCATTTGCCAACCTGGGAAAATCAGTCCTAGATCAAGATTTCTACATGTGATTCTGTTTCAGGAAAAAGGGTATCAAAATCTATAGACAGATCTAACAAATAGCTATAGTGGGACTCATTTTCCACTCTTGGCAAATTAGTCCCATTCTGCTTTTTGAAAAATTGAAAACTTTGAGTTGCACTTCAATGCTTATTCTTTCCTTCCAACTTGAGTTTTGGATTTGAGTTTATGAAAAGCACCTGCAAAACATAATTCAAATTGGTTTACTAATGGGGGCTTTTCCTCGATCAAAACCCTAGTTTGGTAATTAAACCTTAATGGAAATTATGAAATGTGCATGAAAACCTTAGCCTTAAATGTATCAAAGACTAGGAAATCTAGAACATGATGCAATCTTATCCTAATGTACAAGAATATGGTGCAAAAATGGAAATGTAAAGATGAATGACTCACTTGTGGTGATCTCTAATCACCCCAAATGAGCCCTAATGATGCTTGTACCTTAGGCTAAATATAGAGTGACAATGGAAGATGAAATCACTTCAGAAACAAGTCTTTAGGCTTGGCTTAATGGCTAGTTGTATCTCCCCAACCTAGAATCCATCATGATTCACCATAGGCATCCATGATCAACTCTTGACAATGCTAAATATTGGTTGAAAGTGAGCTTGAAGACTTGTAAAAATACTTTGATGCTGCTCCAATGCTTCAACTTTACTTGCTCTTGAAATGAGAATGCTTTTGTGAAATATTTTCTTGAAGATGCTTGATGCTTAATACTTGAAAATGCTTACTCAAAGTGCTTAGATTTGATGAAAATGACTTAGAAGCTTTCTTTTATAGGCATCAAAACCTAATTGACTATTATTTAGATCTCAAAGGTCAAAATTTACCAAAAATCTAAATTAAATTGGTGAATTCCCACTTAAATTTGAAAAAGACCCTAAATGGGACTCATTCACCACACTTGGTGAATGGGTCCCACCTAAGGGGACTCATTTGCCCAAGGTGGCGAATGAGTCCCACCTTAGCTTTTTTAGGTGGGTTTTTGGATTTTTTGGTGTTTTGAATGATTTTATAGGATTTTTAGGTGAAATGAGCCTCGAGATCCAAAATAATGGGTCTTAGGGGCCTCTAAATGATGATTTAAAGGACAATTAATGCAAGGGTACCTAGGATAGGTACAAATTAGACCAAGGATTTTACTTTCTTTTATAATGGAGTACAATTTTGGTGGTCACATCTCCTAAGGCTAATGAGAGAAAGTACTAATCAATGATTGGAGGATTGCTATATCTAACTGCTACTAGACTAGATATCATGCATGTAGTTTATCTTATGGCTAGATTTAAGATCTTAGATATTAACATGTAGTAGTAGTGAAGAGGATATTCAAATATGGCATGTGCAAGATCATCATGGAAAAAATAGGCCCTTAAGTGGCAAAAAATTCAGAAAAATTAGAGTTAGGCAACTTGACATAAAATATTGAATAAGTTGTCTATATTATTTCAAAAATATGTAAGAATAGAATCTGTAGAAAATTGAATGTAGTTTATAAACTACTAGGTTTATTTAAAAAATTAAAAATATATTTAGTGAAAATTTGAAATTTCAATGCAGTAGTACTTAAATTTTAGGGAAAAAATAAGTAGGTGTCTGTCTGACCACCCTAACCACAATAAAATGATAGTATTTCTTTATAAGATTTTAGATATAAGTAGAGGACTCATGTCTAGATGTGATACATATTTTTTTGTAATTTTTTTCCAAGTAAGTAATTAATTCTGAATTTCTTATATCAACTTTTAAAAAATATAAAAAATCATATGTCTGACCACCTTAACTTGGTCAAAAATTCATGAAATTCAAATTTTATTTTTTTAATCCTATAGTATGCAAAGCATAGAATGTGACACATGTTTGATTCAAAATGTGATATCGTTTGAAAGTTATAGATGTTTTTCAATTAGCCTATCAATTAGGACTTTAGTTGTAATTCAAATAGAAAATGAATAATAATTATTTATTAAATTGAAAGTAAAACATAATTTATATTGGTGGAAAGCTGAGAATATCCTTTAAAAACCCTTTTCATTTCATCAATTTTGGGTTAAAAAAAGTCATCAGCTACATACCCCTACACATACCCATCATATTGCCACTTTTTGGCCCATCATGATCCTGCACATACCCAATACATAAAAGGAACTATAGAACATGGTTTGTGGTATCCAAAGGATACTGATTTCTCTCTAAGTGATTATACATATGAAGATTGGGTAGGTTGTGTGGATGAATTTTTTTTTATAAGTGGTGGTGTTTTCTTTCTTGGAAGTAGGTTGGTGTCTTGGCTAAGCAAGAAGCAAGATTCATCGTCATTATCTACAACAGAGGAAAAATACATTACTGCAACATCATGCTACACATAGGTGTTATGGATGAAGCAAAATTTGAAGGATATCAAAGTGGTATATGATGAAACTATGTCTATCTTATGTGATAATACAAGTGCTATTAATATTTCAAAGAATTTGATAATGCATTTAAGGACAAAGCATATCTCAATCCTGTATCACTTTTTGAGAGAGAAGGTTGTAGAGAATGAGGTGAAGTTGTTAAAAGGTGTTATCATTTCATCAAAGTCATTCAAAGTCAAAAGATCCCTAAAAGAAGCTTGGAGATCACCTACAGACCGAATTTTGCAGATTCAGATCCAGACACCTATCAGGAACCAAAGTGCAGACTAAGAGCTATAGATTGCATCTTCAAAATTCTTGAAAGCAAGGTGGACTAAGTCACCATCAATGGTGAATTATTTCCACTACTAGGCCTAAAAAGTTTTTTCTATATTTCTAGATACCCTTTTGGCTGAAACTTATTCCAACAAAAACTCCTCAAAATGAGACTAAGTCACCCAACTTGGCATAAGTGTCCCAATTGCATTCAACAAAAAATTCTATAGGATTCCAGAGCCTCTCTACGTCACATTCCAATTTCCAAGTGCACCTCTCCAGTCTCTTTCATTTCTGTTATAGTTTATTTGCATTCTTAGGTCATTTTGCATACAACATTGTGTTTTCAAACAACTTACATTTCGTTACTTTTGCATTAATAATTCATCTCTTTTATCAATTTATTGCATTTAGGACATTACATTTAGGCATATATTATTCATATTTTGTTATTCGTGAGTGGGGACATTGCACATTTTGACCTACCTCTCTCCTTTTAGGTGAAAAACCCAAGAAGTGTTAGGGAGTCTTGTGGGACCAAAATCTTTCTCCACATTTTGGTGAACCTGACTTTAGAACATTTTGCTTTTGATTTTAAGTACATTTACATCCTAAGAATAACTTGAATTGGCATTGCATTAGGTTTTTCATTGTTTACATTGCATCCTATGGTTTCCAAAATTGCATTAGTGAAAAGCTCATTTAGCTTATATTTTTTCATTACATTTCATTAAAAATTAAAAAAATTCTTCATTTTCATATTGTATCTGCATCTGAAAACCTAAAAAGCATATAATCCATTTAAAAATTCAAAAAAATTTCAAAAAATCACATGTACTAATTCACCACCTTGGGTGACTTAGTCCGCTTGCATATTTATCACTGCATTTTCTAGAATTTAATCTACAATTTCTGAGTTTCTGCTTGCTTTTTTTGCATTTCAGTTTCATTTTTCAAAATTTTAGTATTAATCATTTCCTTCTTATTAGTTTACATTACATTTTCACTCACCCACATTTAGAGACCTTTGCATGAGTGCTTGGTGTCCTATTTCTAATACCTTAGTGAGAAGAAGTTCAAGACTCATGTTATCCCATGACAATACACTTTTTGTGGATCTTTGGTTATCTAAAGCTTCCACTCCTAGTATTTCAACTAGTACACTAGGCATGGATACTAACTTTAGCAACTCTTATCTTTCCAATAACATGCAAGTTGACACATAGAATGATCACATCCCACAAGACAAAATCATTAACATCCATGACAACTTAAAACATCTCCAACATCAAGTGTGTCTTGAAAAAATTTCAACCACCGCAATTCCTACCATAGAAAACATCCATCACATGCTTCAAAGTAAAGAAGGCCTAGATGTTATGAAACAAATAGTTGAGATATACCAAAAACATGTTCCTTCCAACTCTAGTGTCTCTCAACCAACAAACACTATGGCTAGCCAAGAAGGACCTCACACTCCTCCTCCTTCAATACTAGCCTCCATTCCTACCTATACCACTCCACATGTCACTACAACCATGCAACTAGTTAGTAATGTGATTCCTTCCTTGCCTATTCTTTGTAACGCTCAAAAGTTGATGTTCATTTAGCCACATAATTATCCAATCTTATTATATTTCAAGTATATTAAAAGTAAAAGATACATATATCAAGATATTTCCATAATTGCACAAAAGGACTATTTAGTAATAAATTTCTTTCCATGTATGCAAAAGAAGTAAATTACATTAACAAGGATCATTGCAATGATACATATGTAATGCCAATTGCATATCAACGAGTTTCCATAAATTCATTCAAGTTTTCATTACATCAATTTATCTTTCAATTTATACATCTATTTTAATGTTACATCAAACTTTCATTCTAATACATCTATTTCAATGTTACATCAAAAATTTCAAATATAATTACATTTACAAGTGGGCTTTACAAGCCATTTAAAATAATACATGAATACATTTATAGCATATAAATCTCTGAACCTCAAGCGCTGTGACACCATTGGTCTTCTTGCAAGCTGGGGCCAAGAGTGTGATTAAGGCGCCTTTTCTGCCCAACCATGAAGTACATGACTTCCTTGGGTTCCTTCCTAGCTCAAAGAAATCCTTGGCCTTGCATGAGGAGCCTAGCAACCTGAAACAACAATGCAAGAGGGAACTCTTGATGCAAGCCTGATGCCTATCTACACTCCTAGCATGAGAATCACATATTTCTTACAAACAGGAGGTGGCAGAGACCTATATTCATTTAGTTATATGCTTTTAATTCCATCTATTTCAATGGTGCAAGTGCTTGGACAAGCATAAATAAAACAAATGATAGTTTTAGAAAAGGTAAAACTACCATCTTTGTGGGTCCACCTTCGACATCCTATCCCGAAAGTTTCCCAAATGAGCAATAAATAAAACACTTTCCATCTAAAGTTTTCATTCAATTTTAGACATCTCAATAGCAAGGGAATACCAATAATTACAAAGAACTCACAAGGTTCACAATAACTTTACTTTAGCATTCTAACTTAAGTGAAAAATTTGATCACAAGTCGGTTTTACAACTCAATTCCTATTCTTTAAAATTGATCTAAGTTTGTGTCTTTTGAAAAGAGCGTATAAGAATTCACAAGTTCTAACTGTAATTTGATTAATTTGTCCAAAATAACAGATTTATATAAATTTTAAAAGAAACTTCACAATTCAGCCTTATAAGTATGAATTGGTATACATAATTTTCCACATTTCTTAATGGAGGTTTAACTAGAAAAGTATACAACGGATACTAAGTCCACATAAAGGAGAAAAAAAAGAAAGTGAATAATTCTAGCACAAGAGTTTATCTAATCATTTTCAGATTTATAAATTACGTATCTCAGATTTGATAGCTAATCTTCCATTAAAAGCATGAGATTAAAATGTTAAGTTTGTAACTCATATTAATATTCATTCATATAACTATATTTTTCAATACGTTTATATGCATAATTTCATGCTTAAATTCAGAAAAAGCTAAGTCTATGTCAATAGGAATGGTTTCAGCTTGATTTTGTTATAAAACAGTCCATTTAAAAGCCCAAATTTACATATGTATTTGTATACATATATTACTAAAGTAGACTGATATTCATACATATATATTTTCATATACTTGTATTTTTATATATATATTACATTTAAATGTATATAAGTATTTCATTTCCCAGGTAATCATACTATGTGTTTATAACTCAAGAATCTTTTATAAAAGAAAAAATAATTTTACTTAGATAAGAAAGGATTTTCGCATTTCCATACTCCTGCTATTTATATGTGTGTGTGTATATAAATATATATATATATTTAAATGAATTTAGCATATATATATTTCGAATTGTGCAGTGTATTTTCCATACCAAATTTCTACAGTGTGAAGCATGGTTTTCAAAACATCATACTGTTTTCTAAAAGAAATTGTATTTCATTTTAAGGCTTTCGCCCCTCCCCATATAGGGAGGCGCTGCCTATGGAAGGAAGAGCTTCCTCCACAGGCCACGGCCTATGGAGGGAGCATTGTCTCCCACAGCGCAACCCTTCCCTTATGGGGAGGGCTCGGCTGTGCAGACCCAACCACCTCCTCTTCATACTAAGATTTTCATTAAACAAGATTTCAAATTCAATGTTTTCTAGAATGGTTTTCTTCATAAATTTGTTGAATATGATACCAACATAATTGGGGTCTATAAACAAATATGAATACAGTTATAATATATATATATATGTATATATATATGCACAGAGGAACTGTTTGTATATATAAATATATATATGTATATATATATTTTCAGAAATTGTATGAAATGTAAGAGTAATCTAGACAAAATTATAAACCATAGTTTGCTAAGGAGAAAAGCCCCAATCTAAAAGGGGTAAAATTATGCAACTTCTTTCAATGCACACAAAAGAATGGAACATTTTCTCAGATATTTATAGTTTTTGCATACAATTCAAACACTTGGCATTCACATTCCTCAACAGTATTTTCAAATTTCAAGCAAGATTTTTGGAATAAGAATGGAAAACCTGGATATTACGCTTCCAGTTGGAGATGCTCTTCAGACAACTTCTTTCCTCTACCCCTGTTCAATCTAATTTTTCTGAGCAAGCTTCTTCTTTTTCCTTCTTTCCAGTTGCTTTTCCAGCTCTTTAATTTCCTACTATCCTCCAAGGAACAATTCTCAACTCACTATTTTAAAGATTGAACATCTTCTTGGTAGCCATTAAAGCAAAGATTGCAGAGTTAAATTTTCCAAGAATCATTTCAAGAATAGTTGTTTTCTCGAGAACTCTTTTCCCTTTTTAATATTGTTTTACCTTTCCATTTCCTTCCCTAATCTTGAAAATGGATTTTTAAAATAAAATTAGAATATAAATATTTGTGTTTTTCATTCCATATTCATATATATTCATATATATATATATAAATAGTCTACAATTTACGGTTGCACTAAGGAAAACTTTTTCGAAAATACTTACCCAAGACTAAATTCAAAATAAGTATTTGTCTAACATTTGAACAAATATCAACTAATTCGAAATAGTTATTTATCTAGCATTTAAATAATTTCCAATCAATTATTAATTTATTTTATTATCACAAAAATATAATTTAAAGAAAATATGATTCTCACTTAAATTTATATCATGATAATCATTTAAAAACCAAGTTAAATTATAGCTAAAATTAATTCATTTACTTTATCATGCTTTCATTTCATCATTTATTTAATTTGCAAATAATTTAAAACAAACACACCAAAATTGACATCCCTAAATGCAAAAATACATGAATCTAAGTGTGTGTGTGTGATCGAGAGGTCTTCCCGCTTTGTCCTGTCAAGAAGCTAACCTCCTCTCCTTAATCACACCCTTGGTCTTCAACATCATTAACAATACACTCTATATATCAAACTTCAATCAGCATTACCAACCTTACCTTTTTCTTCTCATTCCACACTATTCTTCTTGTCTCAAGGGTTTCTTCTCCCTTTCAACTTCCATTACTATTATATTGTTTTTTTTTAGTCTTTCATTCTTCCATTCAAACTCTGTGTTACTACAACTTCCCACATTCTATTATTTAATACATAGTTATGAGGAATTTTCCTTCCCATGACCTTATCCATTCTAAAATATCTACTTTTGATCTAGTAGTACATGTTGCCAAAGTATTTCCTTTGCTCTACCCTTTCACCACCTGCAACATCTCTCTACTTGCCATTTGTGTTCCATGACATCCACCTTAACTGAAGTTCACTACACAATTACTTTGCTTTCTCAACTAACATTCCTCCTACCACTACCTGTTATTTCAACATACACAAAACAAGTTTCCTCAAAACTCATGGATTATAATTAGGAGTCAACCTTAAAGAATTTTCTTAGATTCCCTTTGTACTATCTATACATGATGTCCTCCCAAATAATAATACCAAAAAGATATTCAAATTAATAGATCCATAGCAACACTAGTGTTTTCAAAAAAAAATTGACATTTCAGAATTAAACATCTGTATTAGACAACGTATCAAGGAATTCAATCAATCATAATTCCATCAACATAAACACCAGGAACTAAAGCATTCTATGTATTATACCCCCTCATACAATCTATCAGAGGTCCATCATGGAAACGATAGGGAACATAACATGAAACTTGACCAACAATTTAAAACATTCAAGCATAGCCACCATTTAGAAAAGTAAATCAAATCCAAGGAAAAGAAAAAAAATCAATTTCAACAATAAGGCATAAAATGTGCACAATTTCAATAATAATTCACACATGACCATAACGGTCACAAGATAAATAAGTATAAAAAATTTGATGGATATACTTACTCATGCACATAAATAAAATTCAATGTTGGCCTTCACAACATTCAGTAAATTGAATAAAAGCAATAAAATAAAATAAAAATATCAAATTTCTCAAGTTACATAACACATGAACTGCATGACTAACTGTAGTCACAAGAGAGGGAGTACAATACCAAACCATACCTAGATTCCAAAGTCCAAGGTAAGTAAGAGAATACATTCAGTCATGGTGAACAATGAGTCATTTAAGACCTTGTCACACAAAACAAGAGATCCATTCTACTTCACCATCCAACATCTTTGAAGATGCCAAACAACAAAGATTGCATCCCTTTCAATGGAATTTCAATCACCACGTAATGATTCACAAGGTCATACACTAGCGAACATCCACAACCCAAGGTATCTAAATACTTCACTCTCACAATGAAGATAAATTGTTGATTCCCACTTTATAGATATACACCATTCATATGGTTAACACATTATTACAACATTCGCACAAAACAAACAAATAAATAAATATAGAAATTGTCTCAGTTGCATCACTCACATGGAGATAGAAAATCTACTTAAGCATGCAACACACATACACGAGATGCGAAAACAAAAATAATTCAAGTGCGTCACTCACACAAGGTAAATATACAATCTCTAACATAACATGAAAAACAAGCTTGAGTGCATTACTCGCACTAACCATAAACAATCATAAGTGCATTACTCGTACAATATATGTAAAGTGCATAACTCGCACGATGCACTACTCATTTAAGTGCATATTCATAAATATATCATTTATATAAATCTAGCATATAGGACTCATAAGGTCTCACAAGATCAAAAACTTGTGCCTTATCAATAAGGCTGACATTGATAACTTATGCGAGAAATTTTTTTCTCCTAGGACCACATCGAAGATTCCTAAGGAAGCTTAACTTGCATTTACTAAAGATCGCATGGATCATACACACATCCTGATTAGAAAAAAAATAGGCATTGTCTAAAAATCAGCTTACTCATAATCAAATACCTTTACCAATACATACATCCTTTCCCATAATACATCCTTCTTGGATTCTCTTCTTCCTTTAAGCATCACCTAAAGTTTAAACCATTAATGGTTGTAGGTGATTTCTCTTTCTTCTTGTCTTAATATATATTTATTTTACCTCTAGTAATCTTGTAACTTATCCTTTTAGATCATACTCATTCACCCTTTAGGTCCTCAGAGAGTTCTCTTTTCTCAATATTTCTCTTTTCTACATCATCACTTCACGGGTTGTCATCATGTCTTAGCCATCTTGGCTCAGGTATATACATCAAAATATTTCAATTTTTTTTTAAAGATACAATCTCCAATCCTTGTTTCAACCATGACATTATTCTTACTGGGGATTCTTTTGAAAATGCCACTAAAGTGACGAGTACTCTCTACTAATATAGCCATAAAATTTCTATTCTTCTTGGTTCCCAATTGAACTGTTCAAGACTCATTGAGATTCCAACTCATCAAAGAAATCTTCGACCTAAAATAGGGTGCTAAATCACTTGACACACCTAGAAATTTAGGTCACCAACAGGTTCACATTGCAACCCATAGTGTAGAAACCTTGAGGCCCGAGTGTTGAACCTAGGACTCTAATACCAAAATGTAATGCTCGAAAGTTGATGTTCATTTAGCCACATAATTAGCCAATCTTATTACATTCCAAGTATATTAAAAGTAAAAGATACATATATCAAGATGTTTCCATAATTGCACAAAAGGAATATATAGTAATAAATTTCATTCCATGTATGCAAAAGAAGTAAATTCCATTAACAAGGATCATTGCAATGATACATATGTAATGCCAATTGCATATCAATGAGTTTCCATAAATTCATTCAAGTTTACATTACATCAATATCTTTCAATTTATACATCTATTTCAATGTTACATCAAACTTTCATTCTAATACATCTATTTCAATGTTACATCAAAAATTTCAAATAGAATTACATTTACAAGTGGGCTTTACAAGCCATTCAAAATAATACATGAATACATTAATAGCATATAAACCTCTGAACCTCAACTGCCGTGACACCACTGGCCTTCTTGCAAGCTAGGGCCAAGAGTGTGATTAAGGAGCCTTTTCCGCCCAACCACGAAGTACATGACTTCCCTGGGTTCCTTCCTAGCTCGAAGAAATCCCCAGCCCTGCATGAGGAGCCTAGCAACCTAAAACAACAATGCAGGAGGGAATTCTCAATGCAATCTTGATGCCTATATGCACTCCTAGCATGAGAATCACATATTTCTTGCAAACAAGAGGTGGCAAAGACCTATATTCATTTAGTTATATGCTTTTAATTCCATCTATTTCAATGGTGCAAGTGCTTGGCCAAGTATAGATAAAACAAATGATAGTTTTAGAAAAGGTAAAACTACCGTCTCTGTGGGTCCACCTTCAGCATCCTGTCCCAGAAGTTTCCCAAATGAGCAATAAATAAAACACTTTCCATCTAAAGTTTTCATTCAATTTTAGACATCTCAGTAGCAAGGGAATACCAATAATTACAAAGAACTCACAAGGTTCACAATAACTTTACTTTAGCATTCTAACTTAAGTGAAAAATTTGATCACAAGTTGGTTTTGCAACTCAATTCCTATTCTTTCAAAATGATCTAAGTTTGGGTCTTTTGAAAAGAGCGTATAAGAATTCACAAGTTCTAACTGTAATTTGATTAATTTGTCCAAAATAACAGATTTATATAAATTTTAAAAGAAACTTCACAATTCAGCCTTATAAGCATGAATTGGTATACATAGTTTTCCACATTTCTTAATGGAGGTTTATCTAGAAAAGTATACAACGGATACTAAGTCCACATAAAGGAGAAAAAAAGAAAGTGAATAATTCTAGCACAAGAGTTTATCTGATCATTTTCAGATTTATAAATTACGTATCTCATATTTGACAGCTAATCTTCCATTAAAAGCATGAGATTAAAATGTTAAGTTTGTAACTCATATTAATATTCATTCATATAACTATATTTTTCAATACGTTTATATGCATACTTTCATGCTTAAATTCAAAAAAAGATAAGTCTATGTCAATAGGAATGGTTTCAGCTTTATTTTGTTATAAAACAGTCCATTTAAAAGCCCAAATTTACATATGTATGTGTATATATATATTACTAAAGTAGAGTGATATTCATACATATATATATTTTCATATACTTGTATTTTTATATATATTACATTTAAATGTATATAAGTATTTCATTTCCCAGGTAATCATATTATGTGTTTATAACTCAGGAATCTTTTATAAAAGAAAAAATAATTTTACTTAGACAAGAAAGGATTTTCGCATTTCCATACTCCTGCTATTTGTATGTGTGTGTGTGTATATATATATATTTAAATGAATATAGCATATATATATTTCGAATTGTGCAGTGTATTTTCCATACCAAATTTCTACAATGTGAAGCGTGGTTTTCAAAACATCATACTATTTTATAAAAGCAATTGTATTTCATTTTAAGGCTTTTGCCCCTCCCCATATGGGGAGGTGCTACATATGGAAGGCAACGCTTCCTCCATAGGCCGCGGCCTTTGGAGAGAGTGTTGTCTCCCATAGCGCACCCCTTCCCTTATGGGGAGGGCTCGGCTGTGGGGACCCAGCCACCTCCTCTTCATACTAAGATTTTCATTAAACAAGATTTGAAATTCAATGTTTTATGGAACGGTTTTCTTCATAAATTCATTGAATATGATACCAATATAATTGGGGTCTATAAACAAATATGAATACAGTTATTATATATATATATATATATATATGCATAGAGGAATTGTGTGTATATATAAATATATATATGTATATATATATATTTTCAGAAATTCTATGAAATGTAAGAGTAATCTGGACAAAATTATACACCGCTAATGAGAAAATCCCCAATCTGAAAGGGGTAAAATTATGCAACTTCTTTCAATGCACACAAAAGAATGGAACATTTTCTCATATATTTAAAATTTTTGCATACAATTCAAACACTTGGCATTCACATTCCTCAACAGTATTTTCAAATTTCAAGCAAGATTTTTGGAAAAAGAATGGAAAACTTGGATATTACGCTTCCAGCTGGAGATGCTCTTCAGACAACTTCTTTCCTCTGCCCCTATTCAATCTGATTTTTCTGAGCAAGCTTCTTCTCTTTCCTTCTTTCCAATTGCTTTTCCAGCTCTTTAATTTCCTACTATCCTCCAAGGAACAATTCTCAACTCACCATTTTAAAGATTCAACATCTTCTTGGCAGCCATTAAAGCAAAGATTGCAGAGTTAAATTTTCCAAGAATCATTTCAAGAATAGTTGTTTTCTCGGGAACTCTTTTCCCTTTTTAATATTGTTTTACCTTTCCATTTTCTGCCCTAATATTGAAAATGGATTTTTAAAATAAAATTAAAATATAAATATATCTTTGTGTTTTTCATTCCATATTCATATATAAGAAATATATATATATATATATATATATATATAAATAATCTACAATTTACGGTTGCACTAAGGAAATTTTTTTCCAAAATACTTACCCAAGGCTAAATTCAAAATAAGTATTTGTCAAACATTTGAAAAAATATCAACTAATTCGAAATAGTTATTTATCTAGAATTTAAATCATTTCCAATCAATTATTAATTTATTTTATTATCACAAAAATATCATTTAAAGAAAATACGATTCTCACTTAAATTTATATCATGATAATCATTTAAAAACCAAGTTAAATTATAGCTAAAATTAATTCATTTACTTTATCATGCTTTCATTTCATCATTTATTTAATTTACTAATTATTATTTAATTTGCAAATAATTTAAAATAAACACACCAAAATTGACATCCCTAAATGCAAAACTACATGAATCTAAGTGTGTGTGTGTGTGTGTGATCGAGAGGTCTTTCCGCTTTGTCCTGTCAAGAAGCTAACCTCCTCTCCTTAAGTACACCCACGGTCTTCAACCTCCTGCAACTCAAGTGCACTCAAGCACACAACAATAATTGTATTAGTATCTCATAAAGACATAAATCAAAACAATGTAATACTTTGATTCGAGTATTTCTATTTTATCCTATTTTGCTTCATCCCCAAGTAAAACACATTCATTACTAAACAACTTTTCAAAGTAAACAATTTCATATTTCTTCACACCAAAGGACCATAGTATTTATTATTATTCTACCACACAAATTAGTTCATCCACATAAAGCAAAAGCAAGGAGCATCATAATTCAAGATGTGACATTCTTGTTAGCATTCATATTTCCTATGTGGCATCACATGTTCTATCTTCTTCTACAATAACATCTATAAGAATTTCATTCACTTTCCCTACCACTACATACAATCCATCACCACTTTCACTTCCACCTCATACCACTTACAATGACCCTCTCATAACACAACTTTTCCAAACTGTCTCCTCCATGCAAAAACAAATTTCCACCATAAACCAAAATCAGAATGGACCACCCACCTATTATATTCGAAGCATCCCATTATCTTTGGAAATATTACAAACATAGATGCCACAAGGAATAGATATGCCTAGATTTGAGAAATATGGAGGGAAAGGAGATCATTCTAGCCATGTTAAGGCCTATACTGCTTTATGTAGTGACTTTTGATTGTAAATTGTTAGCAAAACTGTTTCCTAGGACTTTAAAAAGACACTACCTTGGAATGGTTCTCTTCTTTGCCGAATAATTCAATTAGTTCATTCAATGAACTAGTTGATGCATTTATAAATAATTTACATTTGCATATGAATCATAAGAAGACCTTGGCCGATTTGATGAGATGTAAGAAAAAAGAGGAAGAAAAGATAACTGATTTTATCTCATGCTATCAATCACTTTATTCCCAAATTGATGTCAAGATTCCTGACTCACACCTTCAAAAGATGTTTATAAAAAACTTGCAAACTAAACTTTAGCACAAACTCACTATGATGAAATTCCCCTCCTTTATGCACTTGTGTACCACCCTTTGCAATTATCACAATTTAGCTAGTACTTGAGATCCAAAGTCCACTTCTAGCCAAACTGAGAAATATGAACATGCCAACCAAAACAATTCTCAACCATTTCGAATGCAAAACAAAGGGTTTTACAATTCAACTCCCTTCAAATACCAATTCAAACTGTTAACAACCAAGTATTTGTTGTTAAAATCATGGTGCCCTATAGTTATGGAGATCTAAAAGGACAATTCACACCTTTACCAAACACCCTTCATAACACAATGTCCCAACTTTTGTACAACAAATGATTACCTTGCTTGCTATCAAATTATCTGATCCTACTAAGCCTTTACCTCCATACTTTAAATCCAATGCTTATTTCCATTATCATAGACAAAATGGACATGACACAGAACATTGTAAGTATCTTAAACACCTTGTGCAAGACCTCATTGATTCTAGTCATCTATCCATTGTAGGTGTTAATGATCAAGGCAATAAGTCTATTGCCCCTCCAAATTAAAACTTACAAATTTTCACTGATCCAATGCCCAAACATAATGTTTCATTTGTCAAAGCTAGTGAAACTACAAAGAATGATGTGATGAATGTTGATACTAATGATGAACATCTTGATCTCATTCCACATATTACTACCCATGTTAATCCTATGGATTAAATGGTAGGTGTGATAGATGTTATCCCTCGTAAGGGCCAACCTAAGAAATCTCTTCATATTACTTTCTCCTCTAAGTACATACATAAAAATCTCCTCGATGGTCCTCTTTACATAGCTGGTCGTATCTATGAAAATCCCACTAATGGGATACTAATAGATCTCGCCTGTGGATAGAACGTGATAACTGAGGAATTTTTGGTATTACATGATTTCTATCAAGATGATTATGATAAACTGATAGCATGGATCAAAACAAACAATGGTTTTTCTTTGCTTATGATAGGATCGATTGTCCTTCCATTACAAATAGGACCAAAAATATTAGATGTCACATTCTCCATCATCCCGTAGTTGGACCAATTTTGCTTGAGGCTAGGCCATCCATGACTTCACTCAATGAAAGTTGTCCCTTCAGTTCTACCCAAATGCTTAAAGTTTCCATTTGACAATGAAATATTCATTGTTCACCATAGCGACTTTAACCCATTGTCTTTCAAAGGAAACTTTTCCTTAGAAGCCTTTTGGCCCGAGCCCATGAAACCTATAAAACCTTGACAAGACTTCTTTTTAATTGCTTACCAAAAATTTAAAGCAAAGAAAATAGTATAACTATCTTGTCGCAACACGCCCCCATCCACTTTCGCCATTCCTATCCTAGATAAAACAATGCTTCAACTTGAACAAGAACTAGAAAAATCTGATCAACCAACACCTAGAACCTCCCCGACATCGTCCAAGAGACCATGAAACAATGATAACAATTCCATTATGCCTCCTCGCATAAAACAAGTTTACAAAGAAAAAGAGAAAGTGGATGACCAACCTTCCATGGTTCCTTTTGTTCCTCCCCCTGGGGAGGAAAAGCAACCTATGGTTGATCAACCTGCTCCTTGAAAAACACAAATCGACAGCAAAAATAAACAAAATAGAGGCGCTAGGGAGCGTAGGCGTAGATGTTGTGCCCTTGCTTGCAAGTTACAAGAAGAAGAAAAAAAAGAAAATCAAAATCCACACTTTACAGAAGCAATGCATAATGATTCTCCTCCCCAACCAGAACAAATTGATCCAATACAACAATCACAACAAGAGGTACACCCTTCATTGGACATTATCATTCATCCTCTTGTTGTATTAATTTGGATGACAATGACGAGATCACTAAAATCGACAAAGAGGTGCATAATGATTTGAACATATTGTGTTCCTCTTCCATGAGCTTAAATGATAAATCTCCTATAGAGAGTGGTCAACCTGGTGTTTCCCCTAGTTCGACACTTGCTCTTGTCCCTTTGGCTAGTTTCCCACCCTTAACATATCATGAACATGACTAGGAGGTGGATGACTTGCTTGACAGTTGACTCGCACTTGCCTTACTAGTCTTTTTCAATTTCTTTTGTGTGTTTGCATGTGTGTAATGTGCCCCCCCATGATGTTTTGTTTGATGTTATCTCTCTTTGTGCCATTTCCCTATTTTTACCTTCATTCCTCTATATGTCATACATTGATTTTTCCTTTTTATTTTATCTTTTTCTTGAGTTTTACTTTTGGGGATGATGCAAGGCATTGAGACATTCCATGGATGTCTCTTTCATGTTGACCCAAAATGCCTTTTTCTTTGCATTTTATTTTTTTCTTTTTCTTGTGTGTTCCTTTTAGGGATGACACAAAGCATTGAGACACCCCATGTCTCTTTCATGTTGACCCAAAATATTTTCCATTTTCTTTCACCTTTTCAATTACATTTTCTTGTGTTTTCCTTTTGGGGATGACCCAAAGCGTCCAGACACCCTATGCATCTTCCATGTTGACCCAAAAGGTTATTTCTTTTTCTTTATTTTTGCTCTCTTTGTGTCATTCTTCCAGTTCTATGTATTTGGGGGATGATGATAGTTCTGAGCTCCTTACAAAACATTTCAACAAAGAACATACTGACCCCAAATCCATAGATCCCTTATGTGTTTGGTGTTTTGGGGGCAACCCCTTTCTTTTCTTTTTCCTTTCCTTTGCATGAAGTAGCCTTACTCGGAAACATATGACTTGGTATAAGGGCTTTCCAAGTTGGATCTCATGTCTACTATATTTTTTGCATTTTTAATTTGGTACTTTAAAGGAATTTCTCATAGAACGGTGTGTAGCAATTCCTTTAAAGTGGGGGCGTACATTGGCATTATTCATTTGCATTTTTCTTTTTTCTTGATTTTTAGTGCAACCTTGTTACTTCATACGATGTGTATTGTCACTTTGTGGATGACATTGGGTGTAATGTACTTCATGAGCATGATCTATCTTAGCATATTACACTCCTCTTAGTGGCTTGATGCAACACACTACATCCCCTAAGTTGCAAATTTTCTATTCTTTGATCGGTCCTCTCTTGGAGACATTAGACAAAATGTTCCTTAAGTTAAATACCTTGCATGAACTAAGCAAGACTCCTTTGAACATTCTTTGCATGTTGCATTTTCTATTTGTTACATGGCCACATTGCATAACACAACTTGAATTCTCATGGTGCCATCACATTTGTTCATGAGCTCCAAGCATACAAAGTTTTGCTTGTCTTATGAAGCTCGAAATGTCATTTTCTTTTGTGGAACCTTATTAAAGTTATTAGGAGGTATAACTTTGGTATGGCTCAGTGGGAAGCCCATTCTAAGGAATGAATTTCCCCATAGCCACCTACGTGTGTTTGAGTGCATACTAGCCATGAGTATATGTTTCTCATCTTTTGGGCCTTCTCACCTGACGGACAACCATGAGTTCCATCGCCTTAGAGTGAGTATGCATTTTTTTTCAAACAATCAGAATAGATATGATCCACATCGGGATGGACAAATGATTGAAGCTTGATCCGACTCTCTTTTTCCTTTTCCTTCTCTCTCTTTCATTCTTTTTCATCATTTTCATGTGTGCTAATGTTTGGTTTGCCATGGGATCTTGAGCTTGGGGGATTGATCATCCCTCTTGATTGTTATTTTCTCATCTTGCTAGCATGGGTGCATTTGGATTCCTCTTGATATGCATGTTGGGCTTCTTTAGTGTGAGTTTGAAGCAAATTCATCCTCTCACTACTAAAGTGGGGGCTAAATGTGTAAAAAAAATGTATCTTTGGACATTTTTACGCTCATTTGAGTCTTTCTTATGGATTTTGGCCTAGTTTTGCCTAAATTTAATGTTGTAATGTGGTCAACACATTCACATTAGGTCTTGGACCCTTATGAATCAATAAGAGTTCTATGATGTCATGTAAAAGTGTTGTGAAGTGTTGTAACCCACTTTCACACTTTTCTAGGACCCTTTTATTATAATTCACTTAAATAACCTCTTTTTATCACTTACCAAGCCTTACTTCAAAGTGTTGTAAAGAGTTGTAACAAACTTTCATGCTTTTCTAGGATTGCCATCAATAATTTGACCCTTTCTTATATTTAAATGGCCCCTTAATACACTTTCCAACCCTACTTAAGTGTGCTTTGGAGAATAATCCTGTTAAACATCATTAAAAAGACTTTAATTCTTGACACCCATTAGAATTGCCTTGGTGGGACCAAGTCACCACCTAGGGCGACTTAGTTCCACTTGGCACAAAAATAAAAATTACTTCAAAATTATAGTGGGATATTATTCTCTTAACCTTGAGGTCAACCTATGATGTGGTATTTTCGGGAAATTTTGTATAATTGTGTATAAATATAGGGTTTTCCTTTCATTTTCACCCCCATTCATTCACATAATCACTCAAGCAATTATCAATCACTTTGGCATTATCAAGTCTACATTCATTGGAGCATCTACTTGCATATCTTTAGATTTCTACATCAAGGGTTTGGTGAGTTGTAACATTGCATGTTGTTCATTCATCATTCTCTTTTCATTTCATTTCATTTTCAAGGGTTTGATTACCAAATCAGGGTTTGACCAAGGAAAATCCCTATTCACTAACCCTTAACCCTTTTCCCCCTCTTTGAATTTGTGTTTTGCAAGTCTTGTATGCAATTTTGTCAAAGAGCAAGGTGTTATCATTTCATCAAAGTCATTCAAATTCAAAAAATCCCTAAAAGAAGCTTGGAGATCACCTACAGACTGAATTCTGTAGATTCAAATCCAGACACCTGTCAGGAACTGAAGTGCAGACCAAGAGCTACATACTGCATCTTCAAAATTCCTAAAATTTGAAGGTGGAATAAGTCACCATTAGTGGCGAATTAGTCCCATTTCTAGGCCTAATAAGTGTTTTATGTATTTGTGGATACCCTTTTGGTTGAAACCTTCCATAGAATCTCCCCGAAATAGGACTAAGTCACCCAACTTGGCATAAGTGTCCTTGTTGGCTTCAATAGAAAATTTTGTAGAATTCCAGAGCCTCTCTACATCAAATTCTAGTTTCCAGGTGCACCTCTCCAGTCTCTTTCATTTTTTTTATAGTTTGTTTGCATTCTTAGGTCATTTTGCATACAACATTATGTTTTCAAATAACTTGTATTTCGTTAGTTTTGGGTTAATAATTCATTCTTTTACCAGTTTATTTCATTTAGGACATTACATTTAGGCATATCTCATACATATTTTGTTATTCTTTAGTGGGGACATTGCATATTTTGACCTACCCCTCTCCTTTTAGGTGAAAAACTCTAGAAGTGTTAGGGAGTCTTATGGAGCCAAAATCCTTGTCCACAGGAGTATATGCCTACTAAGGATCAAGTTGTAGATATTTTCATGAAGGATCTTCATAAGGATACTCTTGAGTATCTCTAGGAGAATTTGGGGGTTGTTGCCCCTTCTTCTTTCAATTAGATGTAAAAGGATATGCATCAACCCAGTGGATCTCAAAATTCATTCCTTTATTTGGACTAGTGTTGGTGGCTACCTCTTAGGGGGAGTAGGTAGTAGCATTGTTTGTTGTTGTATTTAGGGGGAGTAAGTTTTGCCATTGTGTGGTATACAAGTTTTTTCTGTTGTCAACTTTTTCAAAGGATATGTGTAGATGTTGCTAGTTCGTGAAGTATGTTGTGTAGTGTGTAGAAAAGGTTTGAAGAAAATAGAGTGCAACAAAAGAAAAGGTAGTTACAGAGTAGTTGTTGTCCCTTATAGGTGTTTCCTTTGAGGGGGAGAAAGTATGTTTGTTCAATGTCAAAGGGGGAGAGATACAAGTGTGTCACCCTTTTGCCATTAATGTCAAAGTTGGAGAGAGTTAACTCAAAATATGAAAATCCTTATGAATTAGGAGAGAAGTCATGAGAAAGACAAAGTGTTAGAAAGAGTTTATGCTTGTGTAAGGGAGAGCAATATGCACTATGGTGTAGTATATGATTTGGTGATCAGAGATGTTGTTGTTGGTGGTTTTTCCATAGGTTGTCATCAATGACAAAGGGGAATATTGTTGGAAGTTTGTGTTGTCATTGATGTTAATAGTTCTGAATAACTTGTGTGTTGGACCATTGATGTCAACAAGTCTATGGAGAGATTGCTGGAAGTTTGTAATTATGCTTTGATTGGTTGCATTATGTTATTATTAGTAGTATCATGATGTCAACCCCTAGTGTTGCTTTGATGAGCATGTATTGGTGATTGGTGATGTTCAACCTCTTGTGTGGTTGAGATGCTATAGAAGTCTTCTAGGTGATGAGTTTGAGTTTGTGGTGCTTGGTTTCCAAGTGCTTTTGAGAAAATTTGAATAAAAGAGGAAACAGTGTGGTGAAGAGTTCAGTGTGACAAAGTGATGTTCAATGTTTTTCTTTTCATTTCTTCATGGTTGAAGATATGCCTATGCAGTTAGGATATGTTGATTAGATATGTTCAGAGGTGGTACATCTAGAGTTTCAGGTTTTGGATTTTTGTGTGGACAAATTTTTGTTCACTAGTGTGTGAATTGTGAAAGCAATGTTGTTTGGGAGAAATGGTTTTTCTCTGTATTTCTTTGTAGTTTGATTTTTGGTCTTATGGATCTGAGGATGTACTTATATTTCTCATGTAGCTATCTTTAGCCAGAGTTTTTTGTGTTTGGTTCTCCTCTAGGTTGGATTCATGTGTTACAGTATGTGGAAGGTTAGTTGGTTGTGAAAAATGAATATATGATGTTGCAAAGGAATTATTGGATTCAAAGAAGTTGATGGAATATTCTAGATGGTTTTTAAGTGTTGTGTGTGGTCCACGAGTCATCTTTGGATCAAAGGAAGAATGTACTTAATTGGTTAATGGTGTTAACATATGTTCAACTAACCTTGGGTGTTTACACTAATTGCCAATATGCTTCAGTGTTTGTGGAAGTGTGGCGTGGTTTGTATGAGTGTATTTAGGTCTGTGTTAAGGTGTGTTGTGGTCCACCTCCATTCCTTTCCACCACATGAATGTTTTGATGCCAACCTAATTTGAAGTTGCACTTTTGAGGTGCATTGGTGACCTTGTGGATTGTTTTCAAGGTTGAAGATGGTATATATATGTGATGATTTGATGGAGGATAGGTGTATGAGGTGTGTACTATGAAGTTTTGAGATGTGAACTACAAAAGTATGAAATGTAGTGTGAGATTTAATGCTTAAGACTACTAGATGTAGTGAGTAGAAGGTGTCTACATTCTATAGAGAGAGTGCAAATTTTCTTGTGAAGAAGTGGTGGATCTTTTTGATACTTTGAGATGGATTTCTCACTATAACAATCTTCTATATTCTTCTTTCTAATCTAGTAGTGAGCCCTTATTTTCTCTTTGGGAAGTGAGCCTATTGTATTTGTTGTTGTGATTACTTTATATTGTGAGCTAATCCTCACCATGGTTTTTCCCCTCTTGGGTTTTCCATGTAAATTTGGTTTTCTTATGTGTTTGGATGTAATTACATTACTAGTTCTCATATTTACATTCTGCTAATGCATAATAAGGGTTTAATGGTTGTTAAGGGTTTGAGGAATACTGCATATCTGAATGTTAATGAAGGTTTTGTGTTTTAATTTATAATAGATTAACCCCTCCCCTCTTAATTGTCTTGTGCATTCAACACATGGATGATTATTGATGTTTAGGAAACCTTAGGAGATTATAGTCTAGGATAAGGAGGAAAAAATGGAGAGGAGGAGGTACATGCAACCTCTTCCAAACACACAACCTCCCCTAACTATGAATCCTCAATTTCCCATAGCCCAATTCTTAAACATTAAATGAATTCTAATCATGTGACTTCCTGTGATCATGTAGTTTATTACAAATATGTTCCTCACCTACGTGCAACCATATTGAAGAATTTATGTAGTGCAATCCAGTCAACCTACAACATTTGAAACACCTTCTCCATTTCCACAAAAAAATAGTAAATGATATTTATTATTCCTCATAATCATCCAAGAAACAAAGAATAACTCTATCCTCCTCTTAGGCCCCAAAGAAATAAAAGGCTCCCCTTAATCCTTCAAGGTGCTCTTAGAACCTTAGGGAAAGTGGAGTGGCATCGAGCAAGATTCCAATAGATCCAAATGTGGTTTTTCTCAAGTTTGATATAGACTTAGGGAGAGAGGAAATATTTGTGAGGAGAGAATATTTTGAATCCATTAGCAACATTAGGTATGATACCAAATATATCCCATTTTTTAATTCGAGGGGATGAGAAATTAATGATAGAAACAAGCAATATGTTAATGAGTTGCAGGTAGATCTAAATAAAATTGACAATTTGGAGAATCCACTTCAAACCCAATAGTAGCAAGGGAATAGGATGGATAATCTAGCTAAGACAGTTGATGTAGAAATTGATAAAAGGGAAGTGAGGCTTGCACAACAAGAACATTCTTGCACAATATTTTCACAAAAACACAACCATCCCTTAAAATTTGGCTACATGAAAATATAAAATATATGTTTTTCATGAAAAGGGCTTTGGAAGAATAAAAAGAAGAGAATAAAAATTAATTTTAACAAGAAATAAAAAACAAGGATGCATAGAAAAGCAAGCTAGAAAAGAAAGTGAATCAAATGGATGAACTTACAAATTAGATTATAACATTCATACCGCTAGACGAGGTGTATTCTTTGTTTTTCTAGGAATAAATTTTAAGTTTTTAATTTATGAAAACATATTGTGACTTCCCTTGCTCTACGGATACACCTAGAGAAACTTTTCTTTATTTATCAAGAATCCACTCTTGAGTTGCAAAGTTGGCTCTATAAATTTTACTTACATGAATTTGTTGTATTGTTTCAAATAAAATAGAACCCACTATTGTGTGTGGGGGATATCCTAATAAGATATTTTACATCCTTCATTATAAATTAAAATAAAAAATGTCTCCATCTAAAAAATATCATGAATGGAAAATGTTAATTCCTTTAAGGATAAGGGGTGAAGAAAAAGATCCCAAAAGATTAGTAGAACACTATATTTCATTAGTGTAGAGACCTGAGATGGAATATAGGACCTTCGGGAATAGAAAAATAGATTATGCAATGTTCAAGACATTGGCTATTTAAATTAGTAAGCACTAGAACTCTCAAAGACCAAATGGGTTGAATTAATAATTGAGCTACAAAAAAATATTCCTCAATCTATGTAAAATTACATGAAATAATCAATGTGAAACACATGTATATTATCAAACAGTATGCAAACATGGTATTAATTATTTTTCACTTGTATTATATCCCCCACTTCTTTGGTTCCCAATATTACATTGGCAAGGAAAATGAGTACTCAAAGAAATCAATGAAAATTCCAAGTCGATATGCCTCAAAGATCAAAAAGGGTTTAATCTTAGATAAAAAGAAGGGAAAAAATAATTAGTACAACTAAAGGCCATAGTTTTCTCGAGGGAAAGAAAATAACTGAGCTTGGGTAGTGATGGGTTCCATAATTTTTTTGTTTACTATGTTCATTTCATGTTTCATATAGAATATTTCTTTAGATATTTTTATCTGATACCTAAGACTTTATGTTAATATTTGAAGTTTAAAGCGCTAAAATTGATATATGGTGTCTTGATAAATGATTATGTGTTTTGATAATTATTCTCAAAATATAGTAGTTTAATATGTTGATTATTGTGATTTTAACATAAAAGTATTTTGGAGAAAAGATAGTTCTCCTCATGCAAAAAATACATTAGACACCCATAGAGAAGGTTGTTGTGAGCCTATAGCCACATGAATAACTATCCATAGTTGAAGGAGTAGGCACCCATAAACGAAGGATAACATTCATACAATTGAGGAGCTAGTGCATGAAGCTCATGATTTCAATAATAAAATTCTCATCAACAACAATAATTCCTTCCATGAAAAATAAGAGAGAAATCAAGCATTCAAAAACAGTAGTAGAGACTATAGTGATTATTTAGCAAGGACTGCATAATTTGTGTCTTTTGTCTACACATATCTATTAATTTTTTTCCTTCTATTTATAATTGGAAAATTGTAGTAGGATTACACTCATTAAAGATTTAATTACACTAAGTTTTTTATTTGTATATTTTTTGCAATAAAATAGTCATATTTTTATGTCTTAGGAATGAGTTGACAAATGTAGCCTAAGTTGTTAAGAGTTCAACTAGTTAAGGATAATTAGAACTAATCTATATATATTATAAAGAATTCGTGTAAAAGATAATGAAGATTTCTACAAGTATTTTTGTATTGATCTTTAAATAAGAGATTCAAAATAATATATATTTCTAATTTAGTTTATATCAAGTGTAAATGAATTGTGAGAAGATTTGGTTAACGTATATTATGAGTAAAAAGTATAGTCAACCCCAAGTAAGGGCCCACTTAAGGTAATGTTATGACTCCACAACTAGTAATAGTCGTTAGTAATTTCAATAGTCTTAATTGGAGTTATTTCATATAGATAATTGGTAATTGAGAATAGAAGTACAAAAAATAATAATAGCATTGCAATCTACTATTATTAATAAAGCCTATCACATAAGAAGTAACCCATAGAAATTACTATTGAATTTCTATTTGGTTGGAGTTCATACTATAAATTCCTTTTGAATGTCAAGTTTATTTTCCTATACAAAAATACTTAGGATACTTTAAATAAATTATTAAGCCATACATATAGTATAAGTACCATCCAAGAAAATACATCCCTAGTTTGACATTGTAAATCTAGCACATCATAACTTGTGATTCACTTGCTAAGGGATGTTTTGATCCATTGAGTTGAGTGTATTTTTTACTACAATAGATTTATTAGTCAATGATGGGGCTAAATACTTGTGATCCAAAAAAGTAGATATAGGTTCAATAGGTGAAAAAATGTACTAGCAAAAAAATTTGAGAAAAATACCTACACCATTGGAAAGTGCAAAAAACTAGCTTTTCATTGCTAATTTTTTGTAAAATCTTTAATATCGTATGCCCATGTTATGCCAAAAAGAAAAAAGAAATCCTTTAAGTAAAAACCATGATTTGGGGATAGGTTTGTGGACCTTCCATATGGATTATTTTAGCATGATGTTATGAAGAAATTAATAGATGAAATATGTTGATGGAAATGATCTAACTTGAAAAAAACTAGTGTAGGTCATTAGAAACCACCCTAATCACCAAAGAAACTAATGAAATGACCCAAAAGTCACCTAGGGATTACCAAAACCATCCATTGAGCATAAAACCATCAATAAACCCAATAACAACAATCAAAAAATCCACTTGTTCAAAAGTAGTTTGAGGGTGACATTAAATTTTTCTTGAGAAAATAAAAATATTCAATGTTGGAAAATAAACCACATAGAGCCCAAAAAAGACATTGTGATGCACAAGCATCTTTGCATCACCTAATCTAACATATTTTGATTTTAGATTTTGGTTTAAATTTTGTTTACATTAGTGGTTTGTTTGACATGTAGCATCATGTGAGGGGCAACGAGCTATTTTCTTGCTTTCCACAAGCTTTCTTTGTTTTGATTGAATGGAAAGGTCAGTTAGAAGCATCATCCTTTTTGGTGTGTGAATGGATGGGTGTTGAGGAGAGGCAGTTATTAAAAAAAAAAGAATCAAACCAAGAAAATCCTCTTCTCTTGGTTGTAAAGATTGATAGTCTTAAGGATGGTTAAACTATGCAAAAGAAATAAGTTAGGGGATTGATGGTTTTGAGAGAAAAAGAAAGAAATACTCCATGATCAACCTTTTATCTTTGACTTGGGAATGATTAATAAAGAAAAGTGGATCTAGTGGTTGGGTTCAGCCTGAGTAGAAGGGGTCAATGGGATGCTAATGAGGTAGAGAACCACATTTTGATCTAGAGAAAAGAAGACTATGTTGGAAAACACGTGAGGTAGAAGGTGATCTATGCTGGAATAAAGGTCGCTAGAGAACAAAGGGTGATGCAAGGGAGAATAGTGTGTGGAAAGTGCACCATGGAGTTGAATTGTTGTCTTTTGTGATTTGTGGTTATGCCTTTGTGGTAGAATATTAATGCAATAAAATGTCTTTCCCTGTTGATGTTGTTTCAAAAAAATTTCTTTTTGCCATTTGAATAAGGATTGGATATAATTCTTTTGTGTTTGCCTTAAGAAGGATCCATTTCACAGTTTTGAGTGTGGCATATAGAAATTTGCTGATTTTTAGTCTTCATTGTACTTGCTATTGAATGAGTGTGTGGTTTCCAATTCATTACTTGGGTCATTTAATTATGTTCTTGGCAATAAAGAACGAGATTGGGATTTATTTTTAGTCGCCTTTGAATATGAATTTAAACGCTTTGTCATTCAATCTTTTGTAGACATTATATTGGTAATCGATCCCTGTGAAGTCTCCAGGTTTAGTGAGATTGCAACGTCTTTGTAATTGTCAGTTAATAATCATTTGGTATCAGAGCCCAAAGATTTGGGGCTGTTGAGGAGTGGGAAGAATGCCACCGAGAGCATTGAGAGATAGAGGAGCTTGAGGAAGACGCAAAAGAGGAAATGATGATGGAGTCTTTGAATTGTTACGGAAATTGATTGTGTGAATGGATGCCATGGAAAGCACACAATGAAGGGGAACACCTGTGATGTTGAAGAGGAAGAGTGACCACACATAGATGATGAGGAAGATCAAGAAGAACCTAAAGGAGTGGAAGAAAGATTGATCAGATGAAAGACAAGAAAGAAAGGAAAAGATCTCTTCTTGGGATTGAATGGTTTCCAAATTGAAGTCGAAGTTCCTTTTGAAAGACTACCAAACAAATTTGTTGAAAAGATTGCAAAATATGAAGCAAAAGGATATGTTAGTCAAAGAATACATGGAAGAGTTTTATAAGATGGTGATTTGTTCAGGCTGCAACAAAGAGGATTTGGAAAAGGTGGCAAGGTATCTGAATGGGTTGAGATATATTCTACAGGATGAGTTGAGTTTAGTGTCACCAATAGCTTTGGAGGAAGCATACCAGTTGGCCATTAAGGTAGAGGATAAGCTGATGAGGAAGCATAACCAACAAGGCCAAGGTAGAGGACAAAGCTATGTAGAAAGAGGATAGCAACACCATCAAGATGGAGAAGCAAGTAGTTCAAAAGGGCAATTTAAGTCAAAAAAAGGAGAAAGATCAATTAGAAGTGATGGGTAACAAGGAAGAGGAAGATGTTTTGAAGGTAAATTTTTTAAGTGAAATCAATATGTAGGTCACAAGAGTTGGCAGTGTCCAAAATCTTCCCAAGCAAATTACACAAGGCCTGGAAGGAGGAATTAGGTGGTGCAAGCAGATTAGGAGAGTGTTGGATCATATTGTCCAAGAAAGGAAGAAGTTGAGTTAGGAGAATCTATGTGGTTCAAAAGAGTGTTGCTGAAATCACCTAAAGAGAGTCAGGAACCAGTACAAAGGAAGGCTCTATTCAAAATGAAGTGCAAAGCCAATGGTAAGTATTGTAGATTAATTATTGGCAATGGTAGTATGAATAATTTAGTGGCTATATAAATGGTGGATAACCTAGGTGTTAAGAGAAATAAATATCGTACTCCTTATAAAGTTTCTTGGCTTCAAAAAGGGTATTAGTTGTTGGTAGATGAACATGCTTTAGTAGAATTTTAGATTGATAGTTATAAGGATAGCATGATTTGTGACATTATGCCTATGGACATGTGCCATGTATTGCTTCGTAGGCCTTGGAAGTTTGATCAGAAGGTTGTACATGAAGGGAGGAGTAACACATATTCCTTTGGAAAGGATGGAAACAAGCATACTTTTCTTCCTATGCATGAACAAGAAGAGAACAACAATAATAGTAGTAGCACTGGTAAGGTGATGTTGGTAAGAAGAAAAGAGTTTATAAATGGCATAGGTGAATGTGAATTTGGGGTAGCTATTGTTATTTTGAAGGATGCAAAGATATAGGAGAGATCAAAACAAATAGTGTCAAAATGAACACATGCGCACAAATCTACATGAACCAAGTGTGGAGATAGCAAAAGAGAATGAGGAAGATGACCTAAATTTTCAAATTGAGGTCATTGAGAGAGAGTGGCTTGAACTAACAGGAGGTGAGACAAATAGTGTAGCCACCAATGGTGAGGTAATATCTCAGTTTTCCAAACCCTTTGATATAGTTGAAAATGATCTTCATGAATATACCATGATTGTAATAGAGGGGTATCCAGAGGACAAAAAATATAGTGTAGTAGAGGAGACAATCACCATTCTAAACACCATATTGAATTTCTCAAATTTTGTGCATACTGATGTTGGAGTTGAATAATGCTTGGAGGAAAAGAAAAAAAAGGGGTAGGATGCATAAATGAGAGATTATTTGGAGAGTGGGCAAAATATATGTTGGCAACACAAGGGCAGGCAATTGAGAGGGGGGGTGAATCAATTGTCACATAATTTCAAACTTATTAAACTTATTAACCTTATTGTCAAATATGATCACTAACCATGAAAGCATAAATCAACAACACATCAGAAGCAAACATAACACCAATATTTTTATGTGGAAACCTTGTTAGGGGAAAAAATATGGTGGAGGTCATTCCACAAGATTATACCCTATTAAAAGTATAAAGAATAATATGGGGAATGCACATGCATTAAGGCGACTGCCTAGAGCTCACTGCTCAATTACAAAAGGAAGACTCACTATCTTACAAAATATTGGATTACATCCACAAGATTTGAACTGAGGAAATAACATCTACTAGTGCTTGATTACAATTCCGATTAAGCACATGAACACTTCTTCTCACTCTACTCACTCTTCTTCACACTTAGCTTTTTCCTTTGAAAGATCTAAACATTATTTGCACATAGGACTCACACACTTCACATATGCATGCCTTCAAATGATAAAAAAATTGCTCATATATATCCACAACAAGAAATTACATCACTACATGTCAGCCTCAATAAAATAATAAAATGAATACAAATTGTTAGCCCAAAACAATAAATATTATTAATGCGAATCAACTAAGGTTGGCCACAACATAGTGGAGACCCAAAATAAAATCCTCAAACACAAAAAAAAACTTCAAATAATTATTCATCATAGATCCACAACATGCTACAACACTGTGTCGGCCAAGAACATGAAAAACATGAACACGAAAGAGAAAATATCCAATCACGAGAACACCGATCAATGCGGATGTGCAACATAGATAGAGAATGATCTAGAAATATCCACAAACATCGTGAATCACTAGAAAAGCATCCACAACAACTGAACTTACTAGAATCACATGATCTTCATTCAGGAACACCAACTAAAGCAACAAAATGACTATCAGAACACAACCACTCATAACTCGAACAAATCTTCACGCGGATCTCTAAAACTTAACGTGGATAAACTAGATATACTCAATAAGAAATCCTTTAATCCACAACCACTAATCATTGACGTACTGGGAAAACCAATAGACTGAACTTCACTTCACCACTGACAGCTTGCAACTTGTTTCATTACAATTTTCTCAATATCCTCGACATATACAACCTCTAAGACATTAATGCCAATAGTATTGACATCAATGAAAACCACATATCAGCAACACAACCACAACATCCAACAATATATTGGTGATGATGAGATGGGGTGTGGAAATGGAAATTTTACCTAGAGAACAATTAGTGGGAAGAACATGAAGAGCGTATTTGAGAGTTTGAAGTATGGAGGTTCGATCAAATGCTGGAAGAAAAGAATGAAATAATGGTCATGGTTGCTCATTTCTTAGCATAAGGGGTATATTGCAATTGTTGAGAACTTGGAAGGGTAGTCCTACTACCCAACTCCCTTTGTGAGCTACACTCACAAAGAACTCCCTTGGGGAGCTTGATGTAGGGGCATCTTTGCATCGCCTAATCTGACACATTTTGATTTTAGATTTTGGTTTAAATTTTGTTTACATTAGTGGTTTGTTTGGCATGTGACAACATGTGAGGGGAAACGAGCTATTTTCTTTCTTTCCATGAGCTTTCTTTGATTTGATTGAATGGAAAGGTCAGTTAGAAGCATTGTCCATTTTGGTGTGAATGGATGTGTGTTGAGGAGAGGCAGTTATTGAAAACAAGCAGAACCAAACAAGGAAACTCCTCTTCTCTTGGTTGCAAAGATCAATAGTCTTAAAGATGGTTAAACTGTGCAAAAGCAATAAGTTAGGGGATTGATGGTTTTGTGAGAAAAAGAAAGAAACGCTCCATGATCAACCTTTTATCTTTAAAGGGAACAATTAATGAAGAAAAGTGGAGCTAGTGGTTGGGTTTGGCCTGAGTAGAAGGCGTCAACGAGATGCTAATGAGGCAGAGAACCATGTTTTGATCTAGAGAAAATAAGACTATCTTGGAAAACATGTGAGGTAGAGGGTGATCTATGTTGGAATAAAGAAGGCTACTAGATAACAAAGGGCGAGGAAGGGGAGAATAGGGTGTAGACAACACACCATGGAGTTGAATTGTTGTCTTTTATAATTTGTGGTTACACCTTTTGGTAGAATCTTAATGCAATAAAATGTCTTTCCCTGTTGATGGTGTTTCAAGATCTTTGATTTTTTCCATTTGAATAAGGATTGAATATACTTCTATTGTGTTTTCCTTAAGAATGATCCATTTCATAGTTTTGGGCATGGCATGTAGAAATTTGTTGATTTTTGGTCTTCATTACTTGCTGTTGAGTGAGTGTGTGGTTTCCAGTCCATTGCTTGGGCCATTTAATTTTGTTCTTGGCAATAAAGAATGAGATTGGGGTTTGTTTTTAGTCACCTATGAATATGAAGTTACATGCTCTATCATTCAATCTTTTGTAGACATTATACTAGTAATCAATCCTTGTGAAGTCTAGGTTTAGTGAGATTGCAACATCTTTGCAATTGTCAATTGGTCATCACATTGGTGTGAATCAAAGTGAATACTACCTATCAAAAGAAAAAAATACCACTCTATAAAATAAACTAAGCTACCAATGAGAAAACACATATTGTTGTAGTTTTCAAGGAGGAAAATGGTTGCAAGGTGGTGTAGATAAACACCAAGTAGAGCTAAAAAGGGTTTCCAATGGGATTAAGGAAATTCTCCTATGATAGCACATAGGCCATTAGAGGTATAAAGAAAGGCCTATTGATAGATACCAGGTCAACTCCATTAGGAGGAAGCATGAATGCTCTAAAGATTTGATGACATTAAAACTCTAGTTGCACAAAAATGGAAGGAAAACAATAGTGATGACATTGAAACTATAATAACTATTGAATGACCAAAAACCATTACAAAATTTTAAAAAGGGATTGAAAAAAATAAATTCCTCCATTGCTGATAAAATGATAATTGAAGAACATTACCAAAATTTATGTAGAAATCTCGCTAGGAAACCTAGATCATTTTGAAAGTTGAAGATGTAGGGCCTACACAAGAGGGGGTAAAAATTCATTCTATTATATGGATCCATGTACAACTGAATGGATTTTGTATGGCATACAATTTTTTTTTGTCAAAATCTATGCATGCCTAAAACATTTTGCAAAACAAAAAATAATTTATTTGATTTTAATGTTTAGATAGTCAATCTTAAGGTTTTTGGGTTTTGATGCAATGGTGAGGTTCATTTGGCTCCATAATGCACCATTCAATCACCAAAGTGGTCTACAAATACACATTGTGTATATTATTCTGAATTATATGCATTTATACTCATGTAATAATTATTATATGCAAATATAAATTAACAAACATGTTACATATTTTACCGACAAGAATTAGACATAATGCGTCTCTTGTTTATGTTGAGTTTCATTTATAATTTGTTTATTATATTATATTTTATTTAAAAGTTGACTTTATCTATTATAATTTAATAAAAAAATTATAACTATAATATGTTTATAGTGTGTTTGTACAATGAACAGGTTAGAATTGTATACAAATCATTATTACTTTTTTTGAATAACATGAGATTTGAAATAACATTTGAAACCTATAACCATTCAAATTGTTTTTGATAAAGGAAGAAACGGGTTTTACAGGGACCCAAAACCACAAATTTTACAAACATGAACAAGATAGAGCATTAAAGTTCACAAAAGCAAGAAGGTTGCAAAGAAAAAAGAACCATAACAAAGCAGCCGCCCCCAAACAAAGGCCAACAATAGGGCTGAACTACTAGGCTCATTCACAGGCTTGCTTTCACAAGCTGGGGTTTTTGAGGATGGGTTTTCTTGCTAGAAAAGATAGGGGAAGGAGGGTCTGCAACAATTATGTCCGGGTTTGGAAAAGGTTTGTCCTTCGAGCCACTAGTTTCAGTGTCATAATCCTTAGAGGCTGAAAAGAAAATAGGGTTAGAAGGGGTCGACAAGTTTTGAAAGTGTTCATAGATCAGTCTGATAAGCCCAATATGTAAAATAGGGTTTGTTTTGGGATTTTTCTTGTGGTCATCAAGACTATTTCTCAAAGAACCAAACAAGTAATGAGGAAGATAGACCCTTACCTTATGGAAAAATGGTTGAGCAGGGCAAACTGATACCCATAAACCCTAGTAAATCTCCCATCCAAGGTAATATACTCCATGATGATACGAAGGACTTTTCTCCAAAGCGCTTTAATGGAGTCAGCCTCAAAGTAGTTGTTGGAGACTTTAACCAATTTCAATTTCTCCTTTTCTTTTTTTGAGAATCTAACCACTGCCTCATCAGAAAATCTTCTGTCACGAACAAATTTCAAGCCCTCGGTGGAAATACCAGTCACCTCTCCTATTAGGTTCTCATCCAAATTCACCTTCCTACCGAAGAGGATAACTTCTCCGTTTTTCTAGTTCTTCTCAAAGTGGTCAGTTGCCTTCAAGTCAGGTCCATGAAGTTTTTCCAGAAAAGGGAGCAATCCACCGTATTTGATCTATTTCCAAACGTTTGGATTCCTTGTATGCATTTCAAAGCTCTTTGGCTCAACCCTTTTCTTGTCTCCTCCCATTTTAACAAGCACTTCTTTGCAAATTTTACCAGAGCCAAAGTCTTGATACAAAGTAGTGCCGCCAAACCAGTATGCCCGCAAAGCGTGCCGCACTTTCTTGCCAAGTAAGTTAATTAACTCGACCCCATCAAATCTTATAATTTTGATGTACTTAACACGTTCCCTTTTCATCATTAAAAGGACTTGCTTCTTTCCCATGCATAACATCATAATCCAATAAAGACCTTATGTCAACACTTAGGTCCTTGGCATTCTACCACATGCACAATCCTTTCCATTTGACCCCTTCATTCGCAAAATAATCCGCCACGATGTTGGCTTCCGTATAGGCATGATAAATTTTTATTTTATCAAACTTGGCTAGGATCAAATTGGCTTCTTCGATCCAGTTCTTAATGGTCCAAGAAGGGGGGATCCTACTTAGGAAACACTCAATGCTGTTTTTGGAATCCCCTTCAAGCCAAAGATTTTTAATATTCAAATTGTTGATAATTTATTTTTTAAATAGTTTTTGTTAAAAATGTGTATATAAACTTTTCAAAAATTAAATATTCACATTAAATAGAAAAAATTTAACATATAATTGGTTTACAAGTATAATTATTAATAGCCAATTAAGCAATGCTACTTGCAATAATACTTGTCAAAGGAAAGTATAACAAGTGATATGTAGTGGTTAGTATATATGATTGAAATATTGTAATAATAAATTTTTTTATTTTATTTTGTGGAGTTGGAAATATATATTTTAATTGTGGAAGAATTCTTGTAATGTGTTTGAATTTACATTACGTATTTTCATCAATAATGAAATTAGAAAGTAGTAGATCGCCATGAAAGTGACTCAAGTAAGACTTAACTAATAATGTCAATTAATAGATGCTTTTGTATTAGAGGACACATATATGAACTATTAGTATAGACGAAAAAGCATATAATAATTATTTCTATCATTCTTGTATTATAAATTAGGATAATTATAATTCCTTCAAGGATTATCATCGCATCACAAGGAACCTTTTCCCAAATTAATACTTAAAAATTAAAAAATGATATAATATAAAAATCTCTAGTCATGCAAACATCTCTAGATTGAGTATGTAGAACTAGATTCCTTTTAGTGCACCAGTTGGAGTGTTTAAATGTGAATGACAACAAATTTAGCTCTCCAACTATAAACAACTAATATGAATGCATATAAATCCTTTTAAATACAAGGAAATGACAACATGTGTCATGTAAATTTGTACTTCATGAATCCTACTACAAAGGATAAAGGTGGGAAGTTAGTGGTGTTTTAAATAAAAATAGGTGGGATGAATTTGTGAGCCCACAAGCTTAGTCCCACAACTATGAACTAATATTGACAAAGAAAAGGAGATAGACCATAGCCGATAGCATGTGCATGAGAATGTGTGAAAGCATGCGAGTAATAAATAAGTGAATAGGGGGAATGCCTATGGGTATGGGAACATGGAAAGTAGAATAATTGGTAGGTTTATAAAATGTGTTGATAGAGAATTATATCACTTATCAATTTAAATCCCAACTAACATGGTGACTTGTTTGAATAATCATTTTTATATCCAATAAATATCATTAAATTGATCAATAGGAGCAAGAAGCTAGATGCCTTCCCCAAATTATTTTGAGTAACTATATTTAAAGTATTAGTCCATAACCTTATAATCAATACAATTAAATTACATCATGAATCCATAAAAAACTAATTATATATTTATTATCAATGAAAGTGACATAAATGACTAAAACTATTACACTTGAAAATAAAAAAATTGTAGAGTATCTGGAGGGTCATATCACCTTGAATTTTAAGCAAATTTTTAGAGATTTACATTCTTTATTTTAGAAATTTTCTATCTATAAAAAATTGTATAGAAATAGATTTGTGAATCCATATAAAAATCAAAGCAGTCATAAATAAATTTGAAACAAATAATCTTTAATCCATACACCTTAATTATATATTTTACTATCATTCTCCAATTCATTTGTCAAGAATGTGGAAACAATAAATTACATAATTGATTTTTTTTTTTTGGATTGGTAAACACTTTTGAGTGGAGCTATGAACCAGTGAGGCCACAAATAGGGGCCCCATCCCAACATGGATGCACAACAACCACCACTCCTGCAAGCACGGTAGCCCAGTAGGGGCACAAGGCTCGCAAGCACACCAACCTAGTGAGGGAGTGGACCCCAGAAACTAGTACCTGGTATAGATGAGAAACCCACACAACCAGTCACCAATGGTAGCAACACTGCTATGGGTCAAGTCAAGAGACTTGAACCCTAGTGGCCACAACACCAAAACCACCACTTATCTCAAACCCTTCAAATCTACTTCACCTACCAAGGCTAAAATCAAGATTAGATCAACATTCTAAAGCTACATTATTATCCTAGATTCAAAGGTAGAAGAAAGTATTTAAAATTTTAGAAAATGAAGCATTTTTACTTTCCTAAGGGTTTATCTCATTATGGTAACAATTGTATAGTAGATTAGACTAATCAAAATATTCTATTTTTAAGAGCTACTCGTGTTAATATAAAATGAAATAAAGCATATTCATTTATAAAATTATTTCAATGAAGGTAGAATGCGTGGATTTCAAATTTTATTTTTAAAAATTTACTTTCCAAAGAGTTCACCTCAATGTTACTTAGGGATCATATAATTGATTAGTCTAAGAATGAAGTACTATTTTAAAGACTTACTTGTGTTGATAGAGAATTATATCACTCATCAATTTAAATCCCAACTAATGTGGTGACTTGTTTGAATAATCATGTTTATATCCAATAAATACCATTAAATTGATCAATAGGAGCAAGAAGTTAGATGCCTTCCCCAAATCATTTTGATTAACTACATTTAAAGTATTAGTTCATAACCTTACAATAAATACCATTAAATTACATCATGAATCCATAGAAACAATAATTATATATTTATTATCAATGAAAGTGACATAAACAACTAAAGATATTATGCATGAAATTAAAAAAAATGTAGAGTAGCTGGAGGGTCATATCACCTTGGATTTTAAGAAAATGATTAGAGATTTACATTCTTTATTTTAGAAATTTCCTATCTATAAAAAATTGTATAGAAATAGATGTGTGAATCCATATAAAAAATCAAAGTAGTCATAAATAAATTTGAAACAAATAATCTTTAATCCATACACCTTAATTGTCTATTTTATCGTCATTCTTCAATTCATTTGTCAAGAATGTGAAAACAATAAATTACATTATTGAATATTTTTTTTTTTAATGGATAAATGATTTTGATTGGAGCTATGAACTAGTGAGGCCACAAATGGGGGGCCCATCCCAACATGGATGCACAACAACCACCACTCCTGCGAGCATGGTAACCTAGTAGGGGCACAAGGCCCACAAGCACACCAACCCAGTGAGGGAGTGGGCACCAGACACTAGTGCCTAGTACAAATGAGAAACCCACACAACCAGCCGCCAATGGTAGCAACACTCCTACAGGTCAAGTCCAGAGACTTGAACCCTGGTGGCCACAACATTGCCACCACTCATCTCAAACCCTTCAAATCTATTTCACCTACCAATGCTAAAATCAATATTAGATCAAGATTCTAAGGCTACATCATTATCCTAGATTCAAAGATAGAAGTAAGTATTTAAAATTTTATAAAATGAAGCATTTTTACTTGCCTAAGGGTTTACCTCATTATGATGAAAATTGTAGATTAGATTAGACTAATCAAAATATTCTATTTTCAAGAGATACACATATTAATATAAAATGAAATAAAACATATTCATTTATAAAATTATTTCAATGAAGGTAGAATGCATGGATTTCAAATTTTATTTTAAAAAATTGACTTTCCTAAGAGTTCACCTCAATGTTACTTAGGGATCATATAATTGATTAGTCTAAGAATGAAGTACTATTTTCAAGACTTACTTGTGTTGATAGAGAATTATATCACTCATCAATTTAAATCCAAACTAACATGGTGACTTGTTTGAATAATCATGTTTATATCCAATAAATACCATTAAGTTGATTAATAGGAGCAACAAGTTAGATGCCTTCCCCAAATCATTTTGAGTAACTACATTTAAAGTATTAGTCCATAACCTTACAATAAATACCATTAAACTACATCATGAATCCATAAAAACAATAATTATATATTTATTATCAATGAAAGTGGCATAAACAACTAAAGCTATTATGCGCTAAATTCAAAAAATTGTAGAGAAGCTGGAGGGGCATACCACCTTGGATTTTAAGAAAATTATTAGAAATTTTTTAGAAATTTCCTATCTATAAAAAATTGTATAGAAATAGATGAGTGAATCCATATAAAAAATCAAAGTAGTCATAAATAAATTTGAAACAAATAATCTTTAATCCATACACCTTAATTGTCTATTTTATTGTCATTCTCCAATTCATTTGTCAAGAATGTGAAAACAATAAATTACATAATTAAATATATATATATATATATATATATTATCACTAAACGCTTTTGACTGGAGCTATGAACTAGTGAGGTCACAAACAGGGGCCCCATCCTATCATGGATGCACAAAAACCACCACTCTTGAGAGCATAGTAGCCCACTAGGGGCACAAGGCCTGCAAGCACACCAACCCAATGAGGGAGTAGGCCCCAGACACTAGTGCCTGGTATAGACGAGAAACCTACACAACCAATCGCCAATGGTAGCAGTACTGCCACAACATTAGTCTAAGAATGAAGTACTATTTTGAAGACTTACTTGCGTTGATAGAGAATTATATCACTCATCAATTTAAATACAAACTAACATGGTCACTTGTTTGAATAATCATGTTTATATCCAATAAATACCATTAAGTTGATCAATATGAGCAAGAAGTTAGATGCCTTCCCCAAATCATTTTGAGTAACTACATTTAAAGTATTAGTCCATAACCTTACAATAAATACCATTAAATTACATCATGAATCCATAAAAACAATAATTATATATTTATTATCAATGAAAGTGACATAAATAAACTAAAGCTATTACACTTGAAATTCAAAAAATTGTAGAGAAGCTGGAGGGTCATATCACCTTGGATTTTAAGAAAATTATTAGAGATTTACATTCTTTATTTTAGAAATTTCCTATCTATAAAAAATTGTATAGAAATAGATGTGTGAATCCATATAAAAAATCAAAGTAATCATAAATAAATTTGAAACAAATAATCTTTAATCCATACACCTTAATTGTCTATTTTATTGTCATTCTCCAATTCATTTGTCAAGAATGTGAAAACAATAAATTGTAACATAATTGAATATATATATATTATTGTTAAACGCTTTTGATTGGAGCTATGAACTAGTGAGGTCACAAATAGGGGCCCCATCCTATCATGGATGCACAACAACCACCACTCTTGTGAGCACAGTAGCCCAGTAGGGGCACAAGGCCTGCAAGCACACTAACCCAATGAGCGAGTAGGCCCCATACACTATTGCCTGGTATAGACGAGAAACCTACACAACTAGTTGCTAATGGTAGCATCACTGCTACGGGTCAACTCTAGAGACTTGAACCTTGGTGGCCACAACACCAACACCACAACTCATCCAATGCACCACGGGCTCATGCCCTACATAATTGAATATTAATAATTTATAATAAATAATATTAAATATATACAAATTTCTACTTAAAATAAAAATTATTTATTTAGCCAATGGGTTCTTGGTCTCTTGGTAAAGTTAAAAGGTTCTAAATGAGCTCACCAAAGATCAAGTCTTACTAGGTGCAAGACCTCAACACCATAAGACAACTTTGGTGAAATGAATACCCCTCAATCCTTGATTCTTAATCAAAGAAGTTTCAACCTAAAAACTCATACCCTCTATTAAATAACTAAATGATTTTGTGAATTTGAATAAAAAACTTCTATCAACAAAAAAATATCTATTCATTAATTTTTTTTATATTTTTACTACTATTTATTAAATAATAAAAAAAGTTTCAACCTAAGAGCTCATACCCCTCCATTAAATAACTAAATAATTTTGAAAATTTGAATAAAAAACTTACAACAACAATTTTTTTTATATTTTTACTACTATTTTTTGAAAAATCTATCTAGACTTCAAGGGTGATCCCACAATAGTGGTTTACAATTTTTGGCCAAACTGGACACTAACTTTTTTTTTTTTAACTAAATCTTCACATTCGAGCACCTATAGCGGTTAAATCGTGAGGAATTTGAAGATAATGCAAACTAGAGTCTTGTCACATTTTGTCTATAGATTTTAAAATATTTTTTTCAAAATTTTTGAATT